>KL198057.1:0-133053 GCA_000697705.1 Botryobasidium botryosum FD-172 SS1 | reverse complement strand
GGGGGGGGGGGGGGGGGGGGGGGGGGGGGGGGGGACGCACCGTATGCCAGGCGCGAGGGGATGATGAGGTTGCGCTGCTCGCCGATGCACATGCTAAGAGAGTCGCGCGAATGTCAGTCTGGATGAGTGTGGTCCCGGGGGATGGGACTCACCCCGCGAGGCCTTCGTCCCAGCCTGCGGATAAATCAGAGTCAATCGCTCGTTTTAGGTGCTAGACGGTGAGTGTGGACGTTACCGTTGATAACCTGGCCAACACCGACTGAAGTAAAAGGAAAGGTCTTGTTAGTGTTGTTTTCCACGAGCGATTGACGGGGTGCAACACACGGGTGAAGTTGAACGCCTGGTGGCGATCGTAGCTAGAGAAGAGGACAAGTCTGTCATTATACTGCATCACCCCGAGCCAATCGGTTCAAGCGTGCCTAGAGTCAAATTTTTTCCGACTTCCAAATAGCCTGCCAACCTTTACCAAAACGGATAAACGTCAGACTACGCGACGTCGTGCGAAACGTGCTGCAGTGCGGCCAACATAGTTCATGCTTAAAACGTCGTTTGCGCGCGTCTTGATCTCGCAGGTGGCAGGGCAGCCTATGGTGGTGACGACAAGCTCGGGGACGTCGTTGGGGTAAAACTCGCCGGTGGAGTCGTCAAAGTAGTCTGCAGAAACGAGCGGGAGAGCAAAGAGAGCGAGGATAGAGAGCGACTTGAAGAGCATGTTGGATTAATTATGCACTAGCTTGGTGTGGGGGGAAGTAAACGAGGGGTGGTGATAGGCGCTTGACAATGAGTCCCATCCATTCTTGATCAGACCTTCGGGCTTGGGGGGCTTGAAACCGCAGCTTCCAAACGTTGCCCGCGTGCACGCGAAGTTATATCTTTGAATGGACAGCATGCGGGCGGCATTTGCGTTCGTCTCCGCAGAATAGGACGAGACACTTCACTTCCGCCTGCTTATGTAATATAATACGCGGGCCGTGCTCTCCGCGTCCACAAGCACCAGCACAAGTATCAGCATGAGAGAAATGGTCCAGCGTTGGCGGCCGTCGGGAGCTCGGGGCATGATATCCATATCTACGGGCTGGCGGGGGGCGGTCATTAATTCTATTGCATCCACTGGCGTTAATCAGGCGCCCACCACACATCCCATCACCGCCCTCCTAGCTAACTTTTAAATGCTCGTGATGGGACCACTCGGTGCTCCCCCGACATTTTTCTGTCAAACGGCGTGCGTGGGCCCGCACACGGCGCGGCTCGCAGGCTATAACAGTCGACTCGCGCCTGTCGTCCCCTCGCTAAGGCTTCCCCTCCTACGTCACAAATACCCACGATGCGCTTCGCTGCTGTCTTTGCCGCTGTCTTGTCCCTTGGTCTCGCCGCTGTTGCCGCGCCCACCGCGGGCGTTCAAAGCCTTGAGGTGGCTTCTGTCGCTCCCATGGGTGTTGTGGCTCGCGATGTGTCTGCCCCTCTCGTTGCCCGCGTCGATGCCGAGGCTGCCTCTATAACGACTCTGCCAGCCCGGGACGAGGACTTCATCACCTTCCTCAAAGGCAAGCAGGCCCAGATCAAGACCGTCACCGATGATATCCGTGAGCCCACCACCCTCCACTTGAGCGTTCAGCAGCTTTGTTACTGAACATTCCGTTTTTCTGCAGGTGCCAAGACCGGCGCAAAGGAGACCAACATCGATGCTTACAAGCCCGACATCAGCCAAATCATCGCCTATATTGACGATATCACCGCTTCCACGAAAGTCCACATCAGCAAAAAGTGGGTTTACTTACAACTACTTTCAGCAAGGTGCCAAAAAGTGCCACCACTGTGTCACCATGACATAACATTGAGGGGTCCTTGTTTGTGGAGCAGATGAGCCCCAGCACAGCCTCTCATGCACACACATTTGCACCAAATTTTCTTGGTCCAAAAAAAGAGTATGGGGGTTTTAACATTTCACTTCAACTGCTTGGAACAGCTTGTTTCAGAACAACTTACACTTAATCTACTTAAAAATACTATCCCAGCTATTTGGACTTAGAACAGCTTAAAAAACCATTGAAAAGTGGTTGCAAGTTGTTGAAAGTGGTTGTAAGCAAACCTACATTTTACTGATGCAACAAGTCGAGGTTGACGCGGAGATCGTTGTCCAGGTCCTCTACAGTATCCTCACCGTCAGTCCTTCTTCCTTTTCGCCCCACCTTTTCTCGTCGTTCAAAAACTAACCCATACATAATCCACCTCTAAATTTAGGATATCCTCGATGCGGTCCAGTCGATAGTTGGCTTGGTCGAGGTGGTCGGAACGGTCCTCCGGTTATTCGGGTAACCATATTTCGCTATTCTATTGGATCGCAGTTCCGAGTCTGACACACACATCCCTCTCCTCCTCCTCCTCGGCGTCTATTCCCAGACCACACATTGTGGACATGATCCTCGCGCTCAACCTCAACCTCGCCTTTGTCGGATTCCAGATCGCCGTCACGTACTTAACCGGCGTCATCACAACCCTCTTCATGGAGATCCACGCAGACCTCGGGGACCTCTCTGCCCTCGCGCTTTGACGAGGGACGTGATTGCTTGTCCATCGCGTGTTTACGCAGGGTTCTTTCTCTGCCCCTTTGCGGTAATCTACACTTATGTAGTCCCATGAGTGCTTGTAATAATGGCGCTCGTCAAGTGCGTTTTCCTGAGCTCTAGGGCAAGGATGGTATGCGCGTGGAAGACTGTTCCGCTCTGCCAGCGACGCGCGAGCTTGGATGACAGTATAAGAAGCAGGCCGTGCTCTCCGCTCCCTTGACTCGGAAGGCTGTAGGATTTGCCAGAACCCCTGCAGGTATGCACATGAGCGGGCGACGGGCAATTCGTTTGGCTGAGAGCAGAAGAGGCTGGTCGTCGTCAAAGTTTGAAGCTTGACGTGATGCAGAGGTGTGGATGGACTCGGAGGGCAGACGCACAAGAGCGGCTAGCATCCGATCGCGCGTCCATCAGGCGGCACATGCGCGCGCTCCCCTCGAAATTAATCTTTCCATCATCATCATGGCCTTCTAGTCGGCCTTTTATATAAACTTGCTCATAATCGAACCATTTTCTCGGTCTTTTTTGTCTTCGCCTTCGCAGCACATGGCCTCATCTCCCCGCGCGATGTCTCAACACAACTTCTGCGCTTCGGTTCCTTGGTGTTTATGATGATCCAAACAGCGCCGCGCGCGCGCCTGCACGCGGTGTCGCTCTCAAGTGCTATAAGTAACAGCCTCGACTCGCGGCTGCCGCCCTTTTCGCTGAGGTTTCCCCCCACCACGAATTCAGATATCCACGATGCGCTTTGCTGCTGTGCTTGCCGCTGTCTTGTCCTTTGGTCTCGCCGCTGTCGCCGCGCCCACCGCGAGCGTTCAGAGTCTGGATGTGGCTTATGTTGCTCCCGTGGACGTCGTTCTCCGTGATGCCGTGCCTGCTCCTCTCGTCGCCCATCGCGTCGACGTCGAGGCTGCCCCTGTAGCGATAGTATTGTCAAGCCGGGACGAGGACTTCATCACTTTCCTTAAAGACAAGCAGGTCAAGATCAAGGCTGTCACCGATGCCATCCGTGAGCCCGCCATCCCTCTACTTGCCCAACTTCGCATTACTGAATTCAAACATCTCTTCTTTTCTTTTTTTTTAAAAAAAAAATGCTGCAGTTGCCAAGACCAGCGCGAAGGAGACCAACCTCGATGCGTACAAGCCCCACATTGACGCGCTCAACTCCCACATCGACGACATCAGTGTTGCCGCGAAAGCGACAAACGTCGTCGTTGACGTGTTGATCGTCGTCCAGGTTCTCACCGCTATCCTCTCTGTCAGTTCCAAGTTCCATCTCCCTTTCCCCTTCTTTCATCATTCAAAAACTGACATTCCCAAATTTGAAATGACAATCGCCACCAGGATATCCTCAAAGCGGTCCAGTCGTTGGTCCAGTTGGTCCAGGCGGGCATAATGATACTCAAGTCCATGGCGTAAGCATATTTCACCCATCTTACTCAATGATAGCTGCTTCCTTCGTGGTCTGGATTTTTTTTGGCACTAATCTCTCTCTTTCTCTTCTACTATTCTATCAGACCACACCTCTTGCAAATGATCCTCTCGTTTAACCTCAACAACGCTTTCCTCGGATTCCAGCTCGCCGTCACCTCCCTAAGCGGTATCCTCACCACCCTGTTCAAGGCCATTGGCGCAGACCTCGCCGGTCTTGCTGGCATCAAGCTTTGACGGAAATGAACGTAATGCTTATCCGTCGTGTTTGTGCAGAGTGTCCTCTGCGATCAGTGCTGCGATGATATACGAGTATATATATGTAGTTCGATGAGTGCATGTGGTAATGACACTAGTCAAGTGCGATTTTCTGGCACGAAGATGATTGCCTGTCTGTTGCGGCGCTATATTAATTCAAAAATACGGCGGATGATGGGCCTTGCGCTTGCGAGAAGGGCGTCGCGGAGCTTCGACGCAGATGTCGGAGCTAAAGATAACGCCTGAAAGAGCGTTTTAGTTTTGGATACCCCGGCCCATTCTTATGGTATAGGTATACTTGCACGCACGTACACGGTCAATCAAAACTCTCCGATATCATCGTCAGATAACCACTCTCTTTCTCGATCCTCGGCAATCTGCACCTCGCCCGTCCCCTGACCCACGCCATGAGTCCCCTCTGGCCTCTCCTCCGCGGCGGTATCACCAAGCGCTGCGGCATCCTGCTCGTCCAGCTGCTCCATCCTCGATGGATTCAGCGAGTACGGCAAGTGGGTGAACGCGACATGTGATCTCGGCGCTGTCGTTTTCCAATCCAGGAATCATAGCCAGCAAAGCGTAGATGCGAGTAGGAGATAGATAAGAACGGAAAACCAAGACACATAAATAACAATAATAATAAAGGACGTACCACCGTCGACAAACTTCAAAACGCCCCCGAGCTCCGTACTGACCTCATCCTCGCCCCATCGCACGCCCGACGTCCCCTCGATCCACGCCACCACGTCTGCCACCACGCCCTCCGCGTCTCTCGTCTTTCGCAGGTGATCGAAAAACTCGGGCTTGAAGATCTTCTGGTTGCGGCGTGCGACGGGGGTGGGGAGGGAATGCAGGACGCCGCGCGTGAGGGTTTGGAATGCGTAGGGGGCTAGTGTCGATTGGTGCGGCCACTACAAATGGAGGATAGTGCCGCTCTTATGATTCTACGCTGCAGATAATGCATAGAGATGATGGACGTACCAGGTCTCCGGTCCCACCAAACGTGTCCGCGATACTCAGCCAGTCGGATATAGCCTCGCACTCGTCCATCTCGTCGCAGTATTGGGTGTAGTTTTGGTGCAGGTATAGGGATAGGAGGGATGTGTCTATAGGCGAATCACCGTAAAGTGCCTATTTACGATGTCATACTTTAGGAGATGCACAGGGAAGACAATTGGAGTGTAGAGGCGTGACTTGCATTGGGGTCCACTTTCGAAGGACGTCGTTCGTGGTGGGCAAGGTGGGGCGGGAGCGAGCCTGGTAGCTCGGGCGGCCACTCTTCCTTTTCCTCTGGGTCATCACCAAATCCTAAACACTCGCAAAATAAGACGTGCATTAGCCAATCGAAGATGTGTTAGGGGAGCAGATATAGATATACGTTTGTTATATAGTAACTTTCCCAACAGGTGGAATAACACTAGCGACTGCTCGCGCTGAGTGATAGACGCGAGACTATTGCGAAAGTCAAACAGAGCGCAGATGAAAGTAATGAACATAACGCACATTCCCCTCGTAGCTTCTGCCTTGGCCCTCTTGCTCAGTTTTCCCCCTTTGCCGCGCTTCGCACCGCCAGATCCAGGGAGATCGACGATGCATGCAAACTGCAATGTCATCAGTGCGCTTCGGATGTCGCCGTTGGCGGACTGGACGACCATATCTATGGCTTCCTTGGAAGGCGGCAGATGAGGATTGGAGGCAGTGAAGTGGGCTTCGACAATGCTGTTGATTGCGCGGCGAAGTAAGGTGATCGCAACAGGGTTAAACCTAGACCACAGAAAAAGCCGCGCCCTCGCTTAGGGGTATACTAGCAACAAAAAATATCCAAAGTGCACACACTCGATCTCGGTGACGAGCCCTACTTGAACGAGCTCCGGCGGCACGACGTTCCTGATGCTCAAAACTTCGTCTCTTAGTCTTCTGCCTTGGGCCGTGCCAGCTTCGTCGGCTACCTCGCCTCGCAACCCCGCGTCCGAGATGACAAGGACCAGGGGACACGAGAGTTCCGAGGCGAGGAAGGAGCGGAGGGCGGTGTGGAAGGCATCGCGGGTTCCGGCGTGCGCGACGTTGGGAAAGTCCTCTATAAGTATGATATGATTGTTTGATAGCGGTTGTAGTAGGCTGGGCGTGGGTGGTGCGGTCGAAGTGGTGGGGGAGTCAAAAGTTAGTGTGGAGTATGTCGTCGCACGGGACAGAAACGCTTGGAATTTTGAGGAGAAGGATTCTCTGTCTTGATTATTCAAACTTCAGACGAGTTGTGTTGCAGCGGTAAGTTCTCAACTCACCAAAATCCTGATCGCCTATGGCGCCGCCATCCACGCTATTCTGCCATTCGACAACCTGGACATTCATCTCCTTGGCAAGCACCCGAATTGTTACGGTTTTCCCGGTGCCTGCGGGACCTGTAAGTGCCAGTATTCGCTACGGAATGCATATAATTTATTAGACAAGCGGATGGTAGCAAAGGTGTTGTACCAACGCACGCGGTACTTTCTTCGCTTTGTAGAGCCAGGACTGCTATCAAATGCCTCTCCCAACCACTTCCGGACGTCTTCTACCTTGCGCTTGTGCACTGCGAGATCTTCCTAGATTGGCAAGAGGTCGTTAATACATATTCGCCGACAATACCATAGAAGGTCATCCGAACGGCTGTTTGAGGCTCGTACTTGTCCACCCACAGTTGATCATCTAGGATATACTACACGGTCAGTGCCATCTTACCAGGTATTATCTCGCAAAGGTAGCTTACTTACCCACTGGCGACTGTGCTCGCTGCTTGCCCTTCCTATTCTCAATCTGCACCGAGCCCTCGCGACTTGTCTCTTGCGAAGACGGGAGGCTGAATATCGGCTAGAAGACCTGCAAGTGAGCTTGAAACAAATAACAGAATGCGTTGTATAGAGAGAGACCTGCGACAGTAACTTGACGGGCTTCTTGCTGCCAGACGAAGGGGGTGTCTCAAAGGTCAGCGTGCTGGTCTTTGCCTTTGCCTTGGACCGGGCTGTGGGTCTCGCTGGAGCAATCTTTGTGGATTTTGGCAGCATACTTATTGGAGAAAAGTGCGCAAGGGAGAATGGCCGGCGGGGGAGAGTGCTCGAAGGCGGGTGGTGGCGAAGATTACGAGTCCAGCTGCATGTCGCGTGCAAGTCGCGTCGAGTCGCGTCACGGAAGCGACTTTCGCGCCTGCCCTCTACGCCGCCGGCAACGACACTCGACAATTTTGCTGGGCCTCGGATCACGCAGGCTAGCTAGCTAGCTAGCCAGCTGTGTAGGAGGGAGCCCCGAGAATATCGCTACGTATCTATAGAGCTACTAGCTAAATGATATGCGCGGCGTAAATGCAGCAATTTATCTATGCATCGTAGCTTGCAAATCAAACGTGCCAGCCAAATTTCAAACCTCACCCAGCGAACCTGGACGCTGCCAGACTGCGATGGTTATTGCAGCGTTGTCGTCGTCGCCGGCAGCGGTGCCGGCGACGCTGGAATGTCCGATGCTTCCGGCGATCATCAGCTTGGAAAGGACACGTCCACCATCATCAACGCCAACAACAACGCCAACGTCGCCGCCTGCACGATGCTGGACAACTCCTGGATCTCCTCCTCCCCCGTCGAGGTGTACGTCCAGCGCGCCTGCGACCCGTCGCTGCACGAGCCCAACTACGCCATCCACCTCGAGCTCGCAGAGTACATCGGCCACAAGAAAGCCAACACCCCACGCGAGGCCGCGATGGCAATCGCCCGTCAGGTCAACCACCGCAACCCCCACGTCTCCCTCCTCGCCCTCGCCCTCCTCCAGACGCTCGTTCAGTCCCTTGGCTATCCTTTCCATCTCCAAATATCCACCAAGGAGTTTCTCAACGAGCTTGTTCGGCGGTTCCCCGAGCGCCCTCCTCCGTTCCCCGGCCCTGTCATGTCCAAAATCCTCGAGGTGATCCACGAGTGGAGGGAGACGATCTGCAAGGAGAGCCGGTGGAAGGAGGATCTGGGGAACATCAGGGATATGCATCGTCTGTTAAGTTATAAAGGTGGGTTAATTGTATGGCACCCAAGTAATCTCTCATTGAGCAATATCTACCGCACGATCCTAAAGGCTACAGGTTTAGGGATCTCCCGCGGTCTTCCAACTACACGTCAACCTCGGCGACAGCCGTACGCATTCCCTCTTGGCCATCGTCCTACAATTCCAGACTTACGGAATCGCTTTAGAACCTCAAATCGCCGGAAGAGCTGGAAAACGAAGACCGAGAAGCTCAATCTGCCGTTTGTCCACCTCTATTTCTTGCGCCCTTACGCCACAATATTAATACAAATGCTTACCTTCCAAACAGAAATTACAAGAGCTAATTCGAAGAGGAACGCCGCGAGACCTTCAAGCCGCTCAGGAACTGATGAAGGCGCTCGCCGGAGCCGTATGTCCTTCATATCGTTAATACTATGTGACTATACTTACGTGCGTACGTTTTGATATCAGGAGCCGGAGAAGAAACCAGACTACCGCTCTCAAACACTCGCAGAGCTAGACAAAGTTCAATCAAAGGTCATACTTCTCAACGATATGCTCGATAACGTCGACCCCGCACGGGGCGAGAAGTTTGCCAAGGGAGATGCATACGATGTACGCGTCTACTCGCCGCTACCCGCACCGCCCATTTGCCTAACGAATATGATATATTTCTCTGCAGCAAGTTGCTAATATCTGTCGACAAGCTCGGCCGAAGATCCAGAAGTGGATAAGCGACGCGGAGACGGAGGACCCAGAATCACTAGGTGAATTCTCGTCGCATCGAACGCCCACGCTAAAGTCGGTCACTGACCGCCTCTGTTGCTGATAGACACATTCCTATCCATCAACGATCTCATAAACAATGTTTTGGACCGATATGAACGATACCAGCGCGGTGACTTTACCGCGGCACCAGCGCCCGAACCCTCGTATGTTATTCCTTCGTACCATCGCGCCCCTGCCTGCCTACTTACACACCTCCCATTCATCGGTCAACCTCACCAGAAACCCAGCAGGCTCGAACCTGATTGACCTCCTTGACCTCGACGACTTTTCATCCTCACAGCCATCAGGCTCAACAGCGGCAGCTCCGACATCAACAGCTGACGATCTATCCAGCTTATTCGGGCCCGGACCCGGACCGACACCATCCCAACCCCCTCAGCTCACCCAACTCACCCAACCCGCACCGCCTACATATGGCGCGGGCGCTCCACCCCTAAATCTCTTCTCGCCCAGCCCTACGTTACCTCATGCCCACAATAACAACATGTCCAACTTTGGCGGGATGGGCGGAATGGGCGGGATAGGCGGGGTAGGTGCATTCGGCCAGCCATCGACACAGTCGCAGTCGCAGTCACCGACACCACTGGGCGGGATCGCGCTGGCGCCTACGCCAGTGGCGGGAGCCAATCCCAATGCGAGCGGGAGGAGTCCGGGTGGAGGCGCGGGTATCCAACACACAAATGGGCAGCAGCAGCAACAACGGCAGGGCCAGACAGCGGCGAGCGCGAACAAGGATCCGTTCGCGGATCTGGTGGATCTGTTCTGATTGGAATACCTGTCCATATCGTGTTGTTTGATATTCTGCATGCTTTGAGTTTCCGCGTGGGCAGCAGTACTAGTGAGAAGGTTTAGCTCGTTCGAAGAGCACACGCAAAGTACACAGGTTTGAGATAAGATACCCAAGGACTGGCAGATAAGTGAAAAGGTAATAGCTTCCAGACATATGTTCGCCACATTTGCGGATATCAGACTCACCCGGAAACATTCTGTGGTTTAAGACAATAGAGACTGCTGGCGTGCTGCTAAGTTTCAAATTGCTGCAGGCACTGTACAAATCCCTTCCGGCCGCACTATGCTCAACAAAAATATGAAGACGGGCCAGAATGAGGGCCTAGATGGACGTTTTGCGATTTTTCAAACCACTTGAGAAGGCAGCGAACGAAATGTATTAAACGGAGTAACCGACGAGAAAAGAGGGAATGCACAAAAGAATGTATGGTGAAGGTCTGTGAAGAAACAGCCATTCTCTCCTGAAAGCTCAGAGACCAAGGAGGACTTTCACGTTCACCCCGACGGCCACCAAGAGGTTGAGATTGACAGTAACCAAAGCCGCAACAAACACTTGGGCAAAGGCGGCAATCTTGACATTGATGGCAACAAGAATATTGCCCAAGACGACACTGTGAAAGGTGTGGTTTAGTGTTTAATCCAGGCAACTGTGTCGTGAAATATTCTACGTACGCAACAACGCTGACATCGACATTGATGTTAACGAGGAGTTGAAGGACGGCGGCAATATCCTGTAGGGGATGACGCTCAGTGCGAAAGAAGGAGAGGAAAAGGCCTCGGAAAAGTGCGCACAAGGAAGAGCTGAACAAGGACATTGACAAGGACAGTGAGGTTAATGCCGAGGTTAATGTTGACGATAGCGGCGAGGATGAGTTGGAGTTGGACGTTGATCGCCGCCAAGGATGCGACGTGCACCGATACGTCAACCCCAGCAATAATGTTGGCCTCTGTAAGAGCGTTCAGTCGCACGCAATGTTGAACACACCGCGAAAGAACTTACTGATCTGAGCAAGAATTGGAGCAATAGCGGTCGCGGAAGCCTGGACGACGGCAACGACGTCTACAGCCACAACAACATCCCGAGTCTCGAGAGGCGCGATCTCGCGGGGCTCAACAAAGCGGGCAGCAGGCATGGAGACCTCGCGGGCGGCGATAGCAGCGACATCTGCGACAGCAACAGCACCAATGGGAGTGGGGGCAGCCATGGCGAGGACACCGAAGGAAAGGACAGCGGAGAGGATGGCACCGAAACGCATTGTTGCTTAGTTGAGAGTGTGAGGAGGGAAGGCTCAAATGAAAGACAGGAGAGACGCTGAGGAATGGAGAACGAGAGCCACCAGCGTCGCGCTTTTATCCATTTTTCGCGGCCCTACTAGCGGCCTAGTAGGGATAGCTTGAAACGCCCGCTCCACAGTTCACCGCGACTAGAAAATGAGACGTGCAACACGAGTTTTGCGTGGCCGCACCCCGCTGCAAGGGGAGGTGCCCAGTACCTGTCAACGTTGACAATCATCTGGGCATCGCCGGTGACGGAGATGGGCACAGACCCTTTCAGCGCCCATATAGCAAGTTATTGCGAAGCGCACTTTCGTGCTTCTAGTGAGGGTTATGGAATTGGGAGTTATGGAAACCCACATTATTTTAATAGTTCCCGGATGCAAGTGGTGTCTAACCCGTCAGTGAGAAAACTCCCCGGACACCCCGGAAAAAATAGCCTTGTTGTTCGAGGAGCGCCGAGCGTCTGCCGTGCGTTTTAGCTATTGAAATCGGGGTTGTTTACCGAGGGTCGATAACAAAGAATTTTGCAGCTGTTCCTAAACTGGACTAAAGGACCCCAGGATTTAGACTAGCTTGGCCGAGGACCGGGATACCCAACTTCAAGTTGCAATGACGTGCTCTATTCACAGACAGGGTCGGTCGATGAATTTGTTTATCTTGCACAAAGCGGCAGCTATTTTTGATACAGACGATGTTCAATGAAGAGTAGTGAGTACGTGGCCAGTGTTCCCCAAGAAACTCGAGAACGCACACGTAGGGGACTAGGATATTTTTGGTTTGGCTTATGCAGCAGGTAAAAGTGAACCAAAGCGCTGCTACAACCATGGGACTTTCGCCTACGTTCAGCGGTGCGGATGGATGAGTGCACATAAACGAGAAGAGCGGCCCAAACGGAGAGAGGCAACTCAATGGGGACCGGTTGAGCCGAACGTTGAACTTGTAGCTTCAGCTCCGCCATCCGAATATCGGCGTTAACAAGTCGCGGTCCCACTAACATAATGGTGTTTGAATGGGGTTGTATATTTACTATCCCCATGCCGGGACCCGTGCACGCCACGATCACGCCGTCCCCGATTTATGTCCTCGCCTGGCCACGGCCCCGCCCAGGAGCCAGAGTCGCACCAAAGCATCGCAAGGGCCAAACCAACATCATGCCAGCCCGAGGCCGAAGCCTGCCCCATGGGCCGACCCAGGGTCCGAGATAATACTCTACTGTTGGGCGATGAAGGCGAGAGTCGTATTCGCAACGACCATAGCCGCAAGGGAGCGGATAGTACATAGATGAATCGCTACGTAGAGCTTAGTAAATGATGCTTGACGAAAGGTATTTTTGAGCGCAGGATGTAGTTGACCACACAGTGGCGTAGCAGTATGGACCATTACTGAAGTATCAAACAGTTCCGCTGAAAGGGAAAAGGCGCCAGAGGGATTGCCAATGTTAGCATTGAGCGCAATAAACGTCGCCTCATTCTACAGTGGACTCCGCCAGATTGTGCCCCAAGCCTTATGACATTTCAAGTACCCGTCGTGTCCCGTGCTGGGCATTACGAGATGTGTGCATAAAGCTTCTAGGCTCTTCTTGGGCAGATTTGGCTTAAAGCGAATAGGCGGACAAGCTTTAGAGAGGCTGGGCGAGTGTCTCAAATTTTTAGCAAGACAGCAGAAAACAGCTGAGTGGCGCCCCCCACATAGTAGTCGGCTGCTCATCCTGGTAACGTTCGGGCTAGGTCAACAGGGAGAGTTTCAAGACCGTCAGAGATGGGTGGCAACAGGGAGATATGCTGTCGACGAAGGCAGAAGGACTCTTGAAAAGCTTGAGCACTCGTCGTTTCGTGGATAAGAGCCCAGTGACTATCTGCACGTCCCGATATTCGAGGAATGAGCAGAATGAGCATGTGAGCGAATTTGATGACAGTACGTCAAGCGCCTAATTATAAGCGATACCATGGTTTTACGTCTCGGCGCGGAAAAACGCTATGGCGGGTCTGAGCAAGCGAGGAAAGCCAAGGTACACCAGTCATAAAAGGTTTCTTTGCTCGGCTCAGGTATCATATCTGCCAGGAGCCAGCTGGTCAAAGAGAGCGACGGTGCTGTCCGGAAAGGCTAGAACTTTGTTTGACGAGTCCTAGTCTGCCTCAGCAATACCGTAGTCTTCATGCGCGCTCGATGGCATCTATGAAATCAGGATGATCAGGTACCTCCAGTGTTGCTCTGGAGGAAGAGATTTCTTCAGTGGTTCAAAAAGGAGCGTAGGCGGTGGGGTATGGATCATGGTGGCCGCGTGGCGCGCTGCGGCCTGAAACACGGTCGACCATCAATGGTCGGCCTCAAGGTACCGGTATTCCCTTCCCTATTGCCCAAACGAAGGGGGAGAATGTCGTAGCGAAGGAGGCGGGGCTCAGTCGCTGTCCAGAGTGAAACTCGGGATCAGATGGAGGGCAAAGACCCGCTTCGCCGGCTGAGCTGACGTTCGGGGCGCTAAAATCCAGGCAACATCCCAGGGTTTGTCGCTGCCCGCCGAAGGATGGCTCTGGTGCAGAGGAATATTCCATTTCAAGTGGTCGTTGCGCTTTTCAACCATCGATCATCCTGCATGAGTGTAGGTTGTGTGAACAAGAGAAAAAAACTTGGATGCATATGGCGGATAGCTAGGAAAGTTGATGTCAATATTGTCATTGACATGTATCAGAAGGTGCGCAGGATTATGTAATCACAGAGACTCAACGCCAACGTCTACGCCCTCGCCCCACTCCAAGCTCCAGGCCTTGTCTAGCTGCCCAAAAATGGCTCTGGAAAAAGAAAGAGCTGCTTTTATCTTGTGCAGGCCCAGCTAGAATCTACACGAAAAATGTGAGGCATTTTTGCCGCTCTCAGTCCTTGTTGTGTCTCGTCGCAGCGCTCACTAACATGAAGCCGGCGCCGATTCGGAGAGCGACCATCCCGGACGTCTGATGTCAATCATGGCGGCGGCGGTATTCAATCAGGACGCTTTGCATATGCCCACCTTGGAAAATGGAAATGGAATGTTGGATCTGCGGTCGAACCAGCTTTAAGTTTTAATGTCTGTCATCGAATAATTCCTTTTTGGGCGTGTTCAAACGTTTCTGTGAATGTCCTCCGACGCCTGTGGAATTCTATAGAGCTCTACGGATTTCTACAGGAAAAATCTGGGAAAACGAACAGGAGGGGGTGCCTATAAGAGCGGGGCTGGGACGACGCAGATTCTCCAGCCCCTCTTCTCTCCTCCTTCTCAGCTCCACTCCAGCCCTCACTTTACTCCCACTCTCTTACATTCACATCTCAACATGCGCTTCACCGCCATCTTCACCGCCATCGTGTCCTTTGGTCTTCTCGCCGTGGCTGCACCTGTCGCCGACGCTGGTGTCGCCGTTCGCAGCACCCCCGTCGACCTCGCCGTCCGCGAACTCGCTGCTGCTCCTGTCGTCCGCTCCGGTGAGGCTCGCGAGCTCGTTCATATCGGGACCTCCGCCACCTTCCTCGACACCTGCAACATCGCTTCCGTCAATATCAACAATCTCTGCAACCAGATCGGTGCGTCTCGCCAATATACATGCACCCCTGACTTCTGTGCCGTCCTCTAACACGATCCAATCTAGCCGTCATCAATGGTCAGGCCAACGCTGACGTTTCTTCGGTCGTGGCTCTCTGGGCTCAAGTACAAGTGCAGCTCCAGGCCATCCTCGATGCTTCCGCCGCCATCAATCTTCTCACTAATGTCAATGCCACCGCCTGCGCCGCCGTGATTGCTCAAATTTGCATTGTGCGTATTTGCTTGTGGCCTTGCTTTCCCTATTTTCAATTCACCAACTGTTCAACAAATATCCAGACTATCTGCACCTGCATTAGCGCTTGTCTCAAACTCTACGCCAACGTCGGCGCCCTCGTCGCCGTCACTAATGCAGTCATGTATGTCGCTATCCGGGATCAGCATCGTCATGTTTTCTTCTGACCTCGTCTGTGGCTTGAATCCATAGTGCCCTTCTGGTCCAGATCATCTTGGCCATTGCTGCTCACCTCCTTGGATTCGCTCTTGCTCTCGTCACTGCGTGCGGCCCCGCTGGCCTTGCGGCCTGCGTCTCCGTTGGTCTGAACCTCGAAGCCATCCTTCATCTCTGAGCTTTCCACGATCTCTTGGCCGTCAAGACCACCCTAGTGCTGTTTCCGGTGCTTCGTATGATGTATCGTATTATCCCGCTCTCTTTTCTTTCCTTGCTGCTTTATCCTGCTTCAAAGACTTGGTGATCATTGCTCATGCATGTAGGGCCTCTGGCTCAAAAAGTACACAATCATCGTCTCTTCGCTCTGTATCCTACGGTGTATGCTTGTTCCGCAAATATACCGGGGCTTTAAGTACTAGTACTCTTGCGATTGAACTAGTGCGCGCCAGCGAGATCAAAGGGACAGATTGCCATTGCATACGGGCATCTAGCGCGTCTTTGGTGGGATCTAGGACGCAGACACGGAGACTTTAGTAGTTCGAAATCGGCCGGAGGCGAACACTATGCTTTAGACAATGAGAGACTACGGAACTTGTGCGCGATGCATCTAAACCCCAGCCCAAGTGCATGTGGAAAACGCTCATGTATTCAGCGAACCGCAGAGTGCGTGGTTGGATAGGGTTGGATCACAGTCGACGTGAATAGCATACTCCAATTGGGCCGGAGAGGAAGAGCTTAGAGAGCTCGCCCCTTGTGCAAAAGGAAAGCGTCGCCAGGGATATCAAGTACTCGGCTATTTTAGTAGTGGCATTGTACGCGCGCCAAGGTAAGATTCAAAGGTAAAAAGGCGCAAGGTTCAACTTCAGGCCCCATCGCACAGTTCGTTGTCCAACGTCTAGGATGCATTCATTCGTGCTCCAGCCTCTGAGATGTGTGTTCCACGCGGCGCCCGTACGCGTAAATCAAACCCAGAGGAGCCCCGGCTATTTGATCCGGCAGGGCCGGGACAGCTGGGAACCCGACGCGAGCAGAAGAGAGCAGAAGATCATCAGACCACCTGCCTCAACACCGCGGTCCCAGAAGAGACGTGGCCGGAACTCGCAATTTGAGGCCGATATAGTAGCAAGTAGTGCAACATGTCGTGGGTATCAAGGCTTGATGTATTCGGTCCAGCGGATTGAGATGAAAGTCGGTTCATTATCATGAATATTGGGCAAACGCGAGCCGAGGATGACCTAGTCACTGGTCCAGCCGAACGGTACGGGGGCCGCGAAGCGCCTCGGAGCCCAAGCCAGGCCCAGATCCTGGAGAGCAAATGTTGTCAGTGCCAGGTGAGGGGAATCAGAACAGCAGATTTGGACTGGGGGAGCGCGAGCCTCGATAGCAGTTTGTGGAGCTAGGCAGATCGAAGAACAGAGATCGATGCGAATAGAAGAGTACTTTATGTACCTTGGGGAAGCAGCGGGCTGCCCGGAGTTGAAGTCAAGTCTGCTATGCTGCCGTAGAGGTAAAGGGGCACTGCAGGCAATGTGCTCATCGACCTCGCCAAAGTGTGGAAGCCTTCGAAGTCTGCGAGCGCAAAGATATTGACAGATCGGAACCGGGTGGCGTAAGAACAAAGGCGGAGCAGAGACCGGATGTTCGTTGTACGAGATGGGATACTTAAGTCCCCGTGAGCTGTACTAGTACTGCATTGCGTTGTGAAGTAATTCGATGTCGAAAATAAAGGACATGAGCGGGAAGCTGAAGAGACGAGTCATAGTCGTGTGATGGTGAACTACGTATCAGGTAGCAGCAAGAGAGCGTGAAATGGTGGTCCGGCGTGTCGAAGCGTAAGTAGCCGCGAGAGACGAAAAGAATGGCGGCACCCTTCCTTCCCCGCCTGTGCCTGCCCGACACAGCTCAGAGCCGTAAACGCCAGAAGGCAAGTTGACTGAGAAGCACCCGTTACCAGCTGGACACTACGTGCTTATGCAGCTGGTGAGCGTTAATGGGCATTAGTAGTTACACAAAGACGTCGATGCCTAGTTTGGGACTGTCCGCGTAGCTTTCCGTGGCCAGCGATTCTTAAATCCGGCATGTGGTAGAGGTGTATGAAATGAACTGAAATGCATGCAATATTTCTGTGGTCTGACGCCTAGCTCAAGGTATTGCTTGCACACAGGAATTTGGTCCATGTATATGGACCTGATGTCAAGCGGCAAGCACCACACGTGCATATGATGATAAATTCAGCTGGAATCCCCGGAACCGGCACTTCTTGTCAGAGTTTGACACGGAACGTACGAGCGCAGTGAAAGATTGCCCCATCACGAGCACCCGCGTTTTCCTGCACCGGCGATCATACGAGTTCGCGCAGCGTTACGTAACTGGGCCAAATGGTAGATTGCCGGACAAGCGATTTCTTTGCGAAGCCTCGACGCATCCACGCGCAGACACCGACTCGCGAAAGTCCAGCCCGGCCGTATATAGAGATGGATTTTCGAGGCGCGAAAAACTGGAGTAGAATGTCCTGCCGCGGTTGATCTAAAACTAGAGGCTCCAAGTACTATGAACCTGCAGTGACGTTGACCGGATTCGAAGAGAAATGATGGCGACGGTTCTGGGGACATCATGGATTATGTAAGTCGCGGCACACGTCTGTTTGCTTCCGAGTCTCACGTAAATGCAAGTACTCTCCACTATACTTAGAACTCTGCGGGGAGTGTTCAGCTGCGAGAATATCTTGATCTATCCACGTCTGGCCGTTTTATCTGTGCGCATTGGATCGATGATGCAACGCGCGCCGGTAACCCTGCTGGGCTCAGCAAACTTGGAACAACAGAGCAGTAGCTCAAATTGAATTCCGGTCCCGCTGGCAGGGAAAGTTTATTTCTCCACGCGCACAAGGAGGCCACAAGTTCCTCGCCGTCTTCTCTGCATTGAATTTCGATCAGACCGGCTTCGCGTCCTTGTCAGTGTTTGAGGACTCCTAGTCGTCCGACCCGCATGCTTGCTTGGAATAGAGCGCCAGAGTGTATAAAAGGAGGCGGGGGGGCAACGCTAGATCCTCAGCCCCCAGCTCCCGCTCACTCTACTCCCCAGCTCGCCTCCCTCTTCAACGATCAAAATGCGTTTCGGTGCCATCTTCTCCGCTGCCCTCTCCTTCGGCCTCCTCGTCATCGCGGCCCCCACCGCTGGTGCCGGCGTCGCCGTCCGCGGCGTCCCAGTTGACCTCGCCGTCCGTGAGGTCGTTGCCCCCGTCGCCCGCTTTGAGGAGCCTCGCGAGCTCACCCAGCTCGAGGCTCGCGAGGACTTCCTCAGCACCTGCCAGGGAGCCAGCAACATAATCGCCCAACTTTGCGCTGACATTAGTAAGCCCGCCCCTCTGACAGCGCCCGCCTTCGAGCTTTTGCTCACGCTTCTTCTCCTAGCCGTCAAGGTTCATGCCAAAGCCGATGTCCAGGCCGTCCTCTCGCTCTGGGCCAAGGTTTATGCGCAGCTCCAGATCATCTCCAACGCCTGTGCTTCCATTGACCTCAGCGTCAACCCTCACCTTTGCGTCACCCTTCTCGCCCACCTCTGCGTCGTACGTACAACCCGCGCCTTACATGTTGTCAACTGTTATCTCACCTACTTTGGCATTTGAATCCAGACTCTTTGCACTTGCATCAAGCTTTGCCTCAGCGTTGACATCTACGCCGACGCTTGCGCCCATGTTTGCAAATCTTGCGTGTATGTTATACTTTCCTTTACACTCGGGGCTCATCTCAACTCGAACTCTCCTCCTTCGCAGCAACATCTGTGGCCATATTCTCGCCGCTGTGTCCCTCCACCTCCCTCTCTTCGCTGCTGCCTTCCTCAAGGCTTGCAGCCCGGACGTCCTCTCTCTCTGCGCGTCCGTAGGTCTTAACATCCAGGCGATCCTTGGCATTCACCTTTAAGCTAGCTTCGTGACTCACACGGAATCAATATGCCGCCCTCCGCAATGACACTAATGTCTGATACCTGTTTATGTTCCCCAAGCCATCGATGTCATTTGCTATCTCCGTAGTCATCTCTTAAAATTTAAGTCACGCTGTGATACTTGATTGCAAACTGCTGAAAGCACTGGATCCACCAGATAACCGTGAATATTACCACGGCTGCTTAATAAGCTTGGAAATGTTTTTACTTACAGTGTCTTAGTGGCCGGGCACAGTACTAGTTTTATAGGCTTTCTGCCGAAGTAGCGCGCACAACTTGAGATTTTCGCAACGATACCAATCATGTCACTCCTCATGGGGGTAGTCGAGCAAGCCATAAGGAAATATCACTAAGGGGTATTAGCTGGTAGCAGCCAATTGTCCTGCGCTGATACCATTCTGCGAGTCGGCTCCGGGGACTTGAAGTTGAGAGCTTGTTAGGTCGTCGAGCCCAGGCTTATGTAAGCGTGTAGGTATGCTCTTTTCTGAACTCACCACCACCAGCGACTCGTGAGCACTGAGCAACTCTTCATGGATACGGTCGAAGCTAGTTTGGCCCTAGGCCTGGCTCACGATTCGTAGAACTCGCACAGTTCCATGCACTTCTGTGAATGTGCCTGTTGGAGCATTCGTGTCTTGCGCTTAGCACACTAAATATGCTTATCTCCGATTCCGAGCTAAGAATCTATCAAGTATCACAAAAAGCACAGAGACGGCAGCGTTATTTACCGCATTCAGATGAACAGAATTTACGAGCCTGCGTTGGCCACGTGTACGGCGCGGTGTATAACATTGCTCATGCCCAGCCTGACTCGAGGGCGTATTACCACGTCCGCGGAGGAGTAGAATACTGTAGGATCTCTGCCTAGTCTCAGATTCGCAGGCTCACTTTTTTGCTCTACTCGGCTCAACAACGCTGAATTTTAAAGCGCATTTTGGTGCCATCCCTTTCGCCCTGTCTCTCAGACTCCTTGCTGCCCCTGCTGCTATTCTCCCATTACAGCGTTACGCGGCCGGCAGTCTATCCCATAGTCCTCAATTATCTGCTCTGCCCTTTAGAACACGTGCCGAAGCTGTTTTAATCTGTGGTACGAACCATAGCAACTGCATGGACTAAATTTGAGATCGCGGTCTTTTCCTTCTGCCTGATCGCCAACTTTGTTCATCATAGCTACTCTGTCTAACGGAGAGTCGGCCACTGCGTGCGGCGTGATTCTTAGTATTGGGCTGCCGCCACCCGTCCTTGTGCTTGCTCTGTTCAGTCGACCTTTGTTGCATAACTAGCTCTTCGCCAGCCTCTTCCACTACAACGTTGGCACCGCATCGGCCTTTTTCGCCCAGTCTATGCCATTATCAGCGCCTCTAAGGCCTTCTAGTTTGTCACACACAGGCGCCAATTTCGGCTGCCTGTTTGTCTAATTGCAGATCGAGTTTGTGTGATGGATCACGAGAAGCGCACAAGATCCGACACGTCAGTATTTGAGATGACATCGATAGCGCGAATTTAAGTGGTCACTCGCGCGATCTAGGTCAGGCACCGCAGGGGACACCGTCTACTCCCGCATGTTCCAATTGACCGGGCCATTGGATCCGCGGTGCGTGCTGCGTGCTTGGTCAACGAGATTTTGCTTAGTGACGATGCTGAAATCTATCCTCTTTATCCTCCATTTGCTTGTGCTCATCGCAAAATATTCAAGTTTTTATACCTTCCTCACTTCCGATCGAGCCAACCGCATTCAACTCAACAATGTCGGCCGTGGGCTTACCGAAGCTCACGGAGAATCGCATGGCACTAGCGCTGGCGTTGAATCGCATCAAAGCCTTCGGACTCTGAAAAAGATTCGTTAGTATGGATGATCTTGCCACACTAGTCGCCCCGCCAGCGCCCGCCAGCACTGGCCATCCTCCACGCGCCCCCTGCATGGAATTGATAAATACCTTTCGGATATTTTTGTTTATCATCAGCCGGCGCCCGTTGTACGAGGATCCAACTAGTCCATAAAGCCTCCTCGAGTTAGATGAGATCTGCTCAATTCGACGAAAGCCTTCGGGCCAATGACCGGAACCTAACTCGTGATTTATCGCTCGTGCGCGCCGAACTCTTGATGGCAGATCTACTTGAGTTTACGTACCTCTGCGCTGGCGGACGCGTCTCGTCCCAAGCCAAGCGCTTCTTTGCGCTAACTACAAGCCCAGGCTCTTCGTCTTCCGGAGCGGACTTCTCGGATTAGTGCTTCTATCGCTGAAGCTGCAGGATTAAACGGACTTTAATGACATACGAGTACAGTCCGCAAATCACATGCTTTGGATTCTGGCGCGCAAGCTGTAAGTCGTCATCGACGACGGCGAAAAACCAATACTCCCTCTGGGCCATATCGGCGTCAGCCAGAAATCTATAAAGCTGACGCTGCTCGCTGGCACTGTCCCTCACCCCCTCCTTCCTCTTCACGAGCTCCTATCTCTCATCTCCTCACGAGTCACGATGCGTTTCGGTGCCATCCTTTCCGTCCTCTCCCTCGGCCTCGTCGCCATCGCTGCTCCTACGGCGTATGTCCAAGAGGCTGCTGTCGCTCGCAGCGCCCCGGTTGACCTTGCCGTCCGGAGCATCGTTGCCCCTGCGGTGTCCTACGAGAAGCGCGCCGAGAGCATCGTCGTCGCTCGTGCCGCCGTTGACGACTTCATGGCCAAACTCAACGATGTCAACAGCCAAATTGATAGCATGGCTACTTCCTTCAGTGAGTACTATATGCTCGGTCTGAATACCTTTGGCGTAGATACTGAATATCGTTTGTTTCAATCAGAGGGACAAGCCCAGAAAAGGTCGGCCCTTAGCGAGGACGACTTTGTGGATATCTTCGCTTCGATCACCGCCCAGCTCAATATCCTCGCGGATCTGTTCGCCGATGTCAGCCTCCTTGGCCTCATCAATATCCACGTTGTTGCTTCGATCTGCGCCAACATCTTCATCGTGAGTAGGCCGAGTAATGTAACCATGCTCTGGCTGCTGAATGCCGTTTTGCCTTATGCAGAACGTTGCTGTCATCCTCCACGCTGCCGTGATCGCCAGTGTCGATGTCCAGGTCCACATTGACGCCGTTGTGTAGGTGCCTCAATGCCGTTATTAGCACAAGTCATCTAATCGTTGTTACTGCGCAGCGCAATCCTCACCACCATCTGCGGCCACTTCGCCCACGGCTGGGAGCCTCTCTGCGAGCCCTTCTACGGCATCATCCATGCCTCTGTCTATGCTGATATCTTTGTCGCGCTGGGTATCCACCTCGACGTCCTCTTGGACATCAACATCAACATCGGCCTTGGTCTCGGCCTTGGCCTTTGAGGCACACAAAATGCCCCTGGGGCATACCAATTCCTTGAAGACTCTTCATGTACAATTGGCGTTACGACCTCCCGATGAAAAGAAAAAGATGTATATATTCCCAGTTTGGTTCCCATTAAGGTGCTTTGTTTGAAGATATCATTGTGTTGCCTTTCCCAAGGCTGGCACGATCGCGTTGACCAATACTAGTATAAGGAGAAATTGAACTTCTGATAAACTCCGCTCTCCTCCCTGCGTTCCGATTGCTGCCTCCATTTTTGTGCACCCTGAAAAGCTACTCATTGTCACCATCGTAAGAGTCTAGAGCGGTACATATCTCGTACTCCAACGGTTTGAAGGAATTTAACTTGAGTTCCGTGGTTGGGGGACGAGAACACAGAGCCTTCAATTCAATGACTACCGGATCGCCCTTCTCAAATGTGTCGAACCTGGCGCTGACGAGAGTGTATTCTCCCGGTTGGGGGGAACGGAGAAGGCACTCGCCAAAGTGGGGGTATTGGAGGAAGGGCTTCGCTGCGGCGAACGCCTGCGTCGACAGCATGGCGAAGTTTCGCAGATCGCGGGCATCTGTCAGGTGCGCAGCAATTTCCCACACAATATCATCGGGAATATGGAGACTCGGATAACCGAGGGGCTTGGGTGGGATGCACATGCACGGTTGCGTATATCTCCCAAGGCGCGCAAGAGCAGTGATCCCTGGTGTCGATCGCGATTCTGTGTAGAAAGACAGGAAAAACTGGAGGGCAGGCGTGTGCTGCAGTGCCCCTTGCGCTGATTTGTCGACGCGCACGACCACAACATGCTGCACCGAGGTTGTCACCCCGTACACCACTCGTGGTGTATCGGCTTTGCGCATAATATCCTCCTGCAGTCGCGCAATCGCCGCTTGCGCGTTCCTTTCATCGTCCGGGTGCGTCGCAACTGTGACGCATGCATCCGCCTGCGCCCACCAAAAGTCGCCCTCGGGCAGATCGAAGGGCGGCGATTGTTCGCTGCTCTTCGCAACGAAGGGCGCCAAAAACGCTGAATTCACAGCTGCAAGGCACAGAGCCCGGTGCGAATCCTCCAGCTCGGTCCAGCATGCGAAGCTCTCGAACTCCCGGATCTAGATGCTGTACGGGGACATCATCAAGTGCCCGATGATCACCTCGAGAAAAGCGACCCAGGCTGATTCCACAGGCGACAAGTCCTCTTCGGTGGCGAGTAGCTGGTGTGTGGGCACAGCGGTCGTGCCATGCGAAATTGAACGGTACGCGTCGATGAGGGCCTCTTCGACGGGTGGCGGGGGTGTCTTCCAGTCATATAGATATTCTTTGGACATGTCGGAGGGCGTGGCGATATGGCCATAGCTATCTTCGGAGATGTACCTTTCCAGCTGATCTCCTGGAGGTAAACAGTCGAGGCGAAACATCGGGCTCGAGTTGATGCGGAAGGTGAGTCTATCAAGGTCGATTTCATAGACCCACTCTACCATGAAATCCGCCGTCGGCCGGTCAAAGGTGGCGAATTCTTCCTCGTAGCAGAGATACCCCGCCGGCTTCCACGCTTCAAAGAACTCGTCGAGGTCCTTCCGCGCGTTAGCGATCCAAGTCTTGAAATAGGGGGGCGGAGGAACTTCTCCCAGCACGATAACATCGTAGTACTCGGGGCCCGCGTCCATGCGTTGGCACGTAACGCTGTACTTTCTTTTATGCCTGTGCACTTTGTAGCCTCGAGTTCCCATGACCTTCTATGCTTCTGGTCAGTTTGAGAGTGCAGAAATCGACCGTAAGAGGGCACACGTGAACTGGGATGACTTTGTGAGCGGTGGCATTTAGCGCTCAGGTTTATATCCTGGGTGGATATGCCATATTCGTCTCGTTTATTACGTAAGTCCCAGAAATTCGGCGCTCCGCTGCGCTTGCGTCCACTACACCTGAGGAAACATATAGGTGCGTCGGAGAAGAAGAGACGGCACATTGAACTCTGCGATGTTTATGCAAGCCTAGAGATCCGCAAAAATTCTAAAAAAATGCCAATGTTGCTTCGATGAAGTACTCGAGCGGAGTGGCTGCGGGTGGCCAAACATTGTTGGATGCGCACTGCACGTGACCGCCCTCGACCCACGCGCCGGTTGTGGTGTGTTTGTCGCCAGCCCACCTTCAACAACCATCTCAACGGCCTCGTCCGCGCATCACCACCGCCCGCCCCGCTCGGCGGATCTCTGCTGCCTGAAAATCCCCCAGATCACGTATATTATTCACGAAAGCACTTTTATCCGAGATGTCGCTAACTCCATCGGCACTTCTCGAGTCTCTTCACGACCATCTGACAACGCAAACGGCGCTCTTGCCTGCCCTCCATGCCCAGCTCGGCCTTCCGCCGTCTGCCCTCGCCACCGAGCTCTCTACCCTCCGTACCATTCTTGCAGAAGCCGTTGAAGCGCAGATTCAGGCGCGTCAGAAGGAAGTGGGAGAATGGGTATATAAATGCGAGGAGATAGAAAGCGACTGTACGAAATTGGGCAAGGCGCTGGGCGCCCACGCAAAGGGATTATCCACTATCGGAGAGCTTCGAAAACAAACAGTCAGTACTGGTGTCGTTTTCATGATCGTTTGAGTACGTTGCACTCACGGAATTCGATCTAGGTTATACCACGACGACACGAACAGCTACTGACACTCCAAGATAAACTACGCCAGGTTCGAATACTCGCCCACAATATGCGCTTCTCTCATTTCTTACTATCTTCCTCTAGCTTTACCAAGGAAAACTCGAGCAATTGACTAGTTCGTGATCAGCCTTTTCCAGTGTCGATTTGCATATTCTCACAAATATTCTCAACGGCAGCTCTCTCCAACCGTCTCACCGCCCTCACGCGTACCCTCGGAACTGGATTTTTTCCTCCTGACATCCTTCGTCCCACCCGCCCTCGGGTCAGCCTCACACTTTCAACATCTGGTGACCCTTCGGGAGACACAGCAAACTTGCTTGATGTCACGCCGGAGCGCTTCAACAAAATCGAGAAAGAGCTTATAAGGGGAAAGGCTGAAGTGGTATGTCACTCGCTAATTTCGATGTGTCACGATGTCTAAAGTCCCAGTTTGGTGACAGACCCAACGGACAGAGAATCTCACGGGTCTCCTCAGAGAAATCGCCTTTACATACGAAGAGCTTGAGCTCCCTCATCCGCCACCACCGTCTACAGATGCTGCCGCCAACATCCACCTCGCTGTCCTTACCCGATATATGGACCGTTTCTTTGCAGACTCGGGAGATGGTATAATTGAGCTGGAAGGTCTTGATCCGAACTGCGAAATTATACAATGGGCTGAGAAATACAAGATCGAGGTGATTTTTATCATCATAGTAATATTGGCGAGTGGCCCGAAGCTGATGTTTTCATATAGCTCGATGAAGAGAAAGAGCGTCGCGAAAATCTTATCCAAGACATGTACGATCAGCTGGAGGTTCTCTGGAAAAGGCTTGGTGTGGATGCGGATGACATTGATATGTTTATCGAGGGCAACCGAGGGATAGCTAACGCAAACATACTGGCGGTATGTGCCTCTCGCGTCGGTTTTCGTGTGGCCTAATCACTCAACATTTGGCTATAGTACGAGGAGGAACTCGAAAAGATGCTTGAGCTTAAGAGGCAGAGCATGTCCGAGTTCATATCGAACGCCAGGGAAGAAATCCAAGCGCTCTGGGAGGAACTAATGCTGGGACCTGAGGAGCGCGCGGAATTTTCTGCCTTCTATGATGGTGAGAACGCTTCATCTCATGAGATCCATGGGGCGCCACCCAACTGACCACGGCTTGGTCCCAGACGAACACACAGAAGAGTTACTTGTGATGCATGAAGAGGAAATTATGAAATTGAAGGAGGAACGACGAACCAAGCTGCCGATCCTTGGATCCATTACGAAATACTTTGAGATCTGCCAGGAAGAGAAAGACTTGGCCGTGAGTTTTTGAGTTTTGCGAATACTGGCAGCAGCTGACCCGAAGACGCACAGGCCGCCGCGCAAGATCAGTCTCGTTTGACCGGTCGAGGACCACGGGATCCGGGCAGATTGTTGAGGGAGGAGAAGATGCGTAAGCGCGTGAAGAAAGATAAACCCAGAGTGAGCTCTGTCGACATCGGTGTTTATTGGTTCCCCCCAGTGCGCTGACTCCGTCTCCCTCTATCTTAGCTCGAGCAGGAACTCCTCGTCGCAGTCCCAACTTGGGAGGCCGCAAATGGCAGGACTTTCCTCATCAGCGGCTGTCGTATGGTGGATCTCTTGTTCGAAAGCATGGAAGCAGGCTCGACAAATAAAGAGAATAAGAAGGTAAGAGTTAATCCAGATCGCCTTTTTTATCAAATTAGTAAACCCTCTTTCTCCAATGATAGAAACCTCAAGCTGGATCTGCAACCCCCGCGACTCGGGCGCGCTCTACCACTCCAGCCGCCTCGACAGGACCGCCGAATCCGAGGAAACATGCAGAACCGTCATCGTCGGTGTCTCAGCCGAGTGGCCCGAATAAACGCCCTCGGTTGACGACAGTCCATACGCCTTCTGCATATGGTTCGGGTCGCAACCCACTTGGATCCAGTGTGTTCCACAATGCTCACGGGTACAATATCCCCCCAGTTCCATCGCTACCCGCGAGCGTAGCCAAATCGCAACGCGCACCAACATCTGGCCTGCCACGACCCACGTCGCATGTGCCGAGCTACGCCTCGCCGACGAAATCCAAGATGGCTTATGGGTCTTCAAATAACGGTCTGGGTATCGGTCTGCCGAGCATGCAGCGAAATGTGTCAGCGAGCAGCTATAGGACGATATCGGGATCGTCGGCGACAAGTTCGAGCTCGAGAGCGAGGACGGCATCGAATCGTAGTCGGCGAGGGAGCTTCAAGCCACGACCGAGTGCGGACGGGTTTGCCGTGGCGAAACGCGCTGGTGGACCGGCGGTCGGGGTACCTGCGATGTTTTTGAGCGCCAGAGTCAAAGAGGAGGAAGAATCGTAGTGCTCACTCTTGATTTGCTGACTCCTACTGACTTGAGACGCGTTTCTCAGAGCTTGTATTTAATACCTTGTTCATACCCCTCATCACTTTTGAACACTTTCTTTTTTGACGACTACTTTTTTTCTCCCTCGTTGTTTCTTTTATCCTTACTTCAGGAATCAAGATACTTATGTACCAATGCCAGCCCATGCCACATCCCTCCCAGATTGCGCGCAAAAATGCTGGTACCCAAAGTTATGTGGATGTGTGTTGACGCGTTGTTTACGCGTAGGTACAATGAAGCACTTTAGGGCCGGTCGCCACGCGCATCCGCGCCTGCCTTCAACACGTCCATCCGGCCCCACGCGCGAAAGTCGAAATCGTCTCGACTTCATCATGGCTAGGGGAACTTCGCGCGGAGGACGACGCGGCACCTTTGGTCTTACATCTTCGCGAGGACGCGGTTATGGTCGTGGTGGATTTCGCGGCCGCGGAGGGTTTCAAAAGCGAGGTGGTGGCCCTGGAGGATCGGGTCGCCCGGGCGATGCTCCGCCCCCACAGAGGGGCGACGATGGGACGAAGATGGAGGAGAAGTTTGAGAGGTCCAAGCTGGACGATGAGGTCGATGAGAAGCTGGGCTTTGCCCGGTTTCAGGAAGGGCCCGCAAGAGAAGGTTGGCTTGTGAACATGCACACGGCGCGTCGCTATTCATGGTTCGAGCTGATTGAGCGCGCGGAGCTTATCGGATATATCTTTCTTGCAGACCTTAATGAAGGATGAAGATAACGTATCAGGTCGCGCTGCAGTGGATTATTATTTTATTCAGGACGACGGAGGGATGTTCAAGTGTACGTTATTATACGAACCTTACTTTCATATCGCGTGCAAGGTGTGCCAGTTTATTCCATTCCTTCGCAAATAACGCGTACTAATACCCTTCGTGAATAGGCTGGCACGGAAACTATCGTGGAGGAGTGGTTAATGAAGCACTTTGAAGGATTGATCAATAGGATTACCCGAGAAATGAAGGAGGACCTGAAGCTAGTACGTATATCCACACTAGTAGTATTTGTTGGCGCTCATACTCTTTGCATAGCCCAACCATATTATCGGGCATCGAAAACTCTACCTCCAAATCCACTTCAAGAACATTACCGATCTCCTGAGCGTCCGAAAGGAGCTCCTACCGCTGGCACTTGCGAACAGCGCCAAACTTACAGCAGTCGATGCATATGCAGAGGTCGTGAACGCTTCGGCAAACGTTCAAGTTCACATCGAAGGCGAGGAGGAGGGCGCCTGGGGCGTGGACCCGGACAGCGTCGCCGCTAAGCAAAACCGGCACACAGATCCTAGGGAGCTCATTACAGATATTCGAGAGTATGATGTTCCGTATTATCTTCGGGTTGCTATCGACAATAGTGAGATTGTGCCTCCCTTGCATCATCTCGGTTGACTCATTTCTCTTGGTCGCCCCAGATATTCGAGTCGGGCTGTGGTACACCGTTACGGCTTCTCAAGGCAATATCTCGATGGTCCCAATACCAACGCGCGTGAAGCGTGCTGAGCCGGTCGTGATGGCGTATGATATCGAAGTTACCAAACTTCCACTCAAATTTCCGGACCAAGCTATCGACCAAATCATGATGATTTCGTATATGATCGACGGCCAAGGATTCTTGATCACAAATCGAGAAATTGTAAGCGAGGATATCGAGGACTTTGAGTATACTCCAAAGCCTGAGTATGAAGGACCGTTCATAGTATATAACGAACCCGATGAGGTTCGTCTCAAGACCTTATGCCGCCAAAGGCATGCTAACAAATGTCACTATCCAGGCCGCTACTATCCGCCGCTGGTTTTCGCACATTCGCGAGAGCAAGCCCACAGTGATGGCTACATACAACGGCGACGCTTTCGATTTTCCCTTTGTCGAAGCAAGAGCCAAGCTGCTTGGAATCGACATGTTTTTGGAAACTGGCTTTTCCCGGGACTCGGAGGACGAATTCAAAAGTCGCTCGTGTATTCACATGGACTGTTTCCGCTGGGTGAAGCGTGACTCCTATCTGCCCCAAGGAAGTCAGGGCTTGAAAGCAGTAACGACATACAAACTGGGGTACAATCCAATCGAACTTGACCCAGAGCTTATGACACCGTATGCACTTGCAAAGCCGCCATACGTCCTGTCTGCTACTAATTACTCACCGGTATAGATATGCCTCGGAGCAGCCTCAGGTGCTGGCACAGTACTCCGTCTCCGACGCCGTGGCCACGTATTATCTCTATATGAAATATGTGCACCCCTTCATCTTCTCGCTTTGCAATATTATCCCCCTCAACCCCGATGAAGTGTTAAGGAAGGGTAGCGGAACGCTCTGCGAGACTCTGCTCATGGTTCGCTAATTCGACTCATAATTTGGTGATATCCACTAATTGATTGTTGGTGTAGGTGGAAGCATACCGTGGCAATATCATCATGCCCAACCGTCACGAAGAGCCGCATGGGAGGCTATACGAAGGCCATCTGCTGGCATCCGAAACCTACGTCGGCGGCCATGTCGAGGCGTTGGAAGCTGGTGTGTTTCGAAGTGACATCCCCACGCATTTCAAAATGGTCCCAGACGCGGTGCAGAAGGCATGTCCTCAGAAAATCTTTCAAGGGCTTTAGTGACTAATAATCACTTTACAGTTGATTGAAGATCTCGACGCAGCTTTGAAATTCTGCATCGTCGAAGAGAGTAAAATGTCTCTTGACGATGTGACGAATTACGACGAGATCAAAGACCAAATCCAACTCGCGCTTGAGGAACTGCGCGACAATCCAATGCGGACCGACAACCCTCTCATCTACCATCTCGACGTCGCGGCGATGTACCCCAATATCATGTTGTCAAACCGGCTTCAGCCAGACTCCGTAGTCGACGAGTCCATGTGCGCCGTATGCGACTACAATCGGCCCGGAAAAACCTGCGATCGTCGTCTGACGTGGGCTTGGCGAGGCGAATTCTTCCCTGCCAAACGAGACGAATACAACATGGTTAAATCTGCCTTAAACCAGGAATGGTTCCCTCCAAAGCGTCCGAACGACCCGAAACGGCGGTTCACGGAGCTTTCGGAGGTAGAGCAGACGGCTCTACTGCACAAACGCCTCGGTGACTACTCTCGGAAGGTCTACAAGAAGACAAAAGACACCAAGGTGGTCGAGCGCGAAACCATCATCTGCCAGCGCGAGAATCCATTCTACATTGACACCGTCCGCAGTTTCCGTGATCGTCGGTACGAATACAAGGGACTGCATAAGACGTGGAAAAAGAATCTCGACACCGCTGCCGGCGCCGACGGTTCTCTTGCTGAGATCGAGGAAGCTAAAAAGATGATCGTCCTTTACGACTCTCTTCAGCTCGCCCACAAGTGTATCCTGAACTCGTTTTACGGATATGTCATGCGGAAGGGTGCGCGTTGGCATTCGATGGAGATGGCAGGGATTACCTGTCTCACCGGAGCGAAGATCATTCAAATGGCTCGGCAGCTGGTGGAACAGATCGGTCGACCTCTTGAACTTGACACCGACGGGATTTGGTGTATGCTTCCCGGGAAGTTTCCCGAGAATTTCAAGTTCAAGCTTTCGAGCGGGAAGGCTTTGGCGTTCTCGTATCCCTGCACGATGCTCAACCATCTCGTCCACGCCCAATTTACCAACCACCAGTATCACGACCTCGTTGACGCTGCCACCGGCACATACGCCGTCCACAGCGAAAACTCCATTTTCTTCGAGCTCGACGGGCCATACAAGGCAATGATCCTTCCTTCGTCGAAGGAGGAAGATAAATTGCTGAAAAAGCGATATGCCGTATTCAATGATGACGGTTCGCTTGCTGAGCTCAAGGGGTTCGAAGTAAAGCGGCGCGGAGAGCTGCAGTTGATCAAAATCTTCCAGTCGCAAATCTTCGACAAGTTCCTGCTCGGAACAACGACGGAGGAATGCTACGCGGCTGTGGCCGAAGTAGCTGATCAGTGGCTCGATATCCTTTTCACCAAAGGAGAGAGTCTCAGCGACGAAGAGCTTGTGGAGCTCATCGCAGAGAACCGGAGCATGTCAAAGACGTTGGCCGAGTACGGCGCTCAGAAATCCACGTCCATCAGCACTGCCAAACGTCTCGCAGATTTCCTCGGCGCGCAGATGGTTAAGGACAAAGGCTTGGCCTGTCGTTTCATCATCTCCGCCCGTCCTGCTGGGGCGCCCGTCACCGAACGCGCAGTCCCCGTTGCTATCTTCTCCGCCGAAGACAGCGTAAAACGGCTGTATCTCCGCAAGTGGCTCAAGGATAACAGTCTGACCAACTTCGACTTGCGCTCCATCCTTGATTGGAATTACTACATTGAACGTCTGGGATCCGTTATCCAAAAGCTCATAACGATCCCAGCCGCAATGCAGAAAGTCTCCAATCCCGTGCCCCGAATTCGGCACCCAGACTGGCTTCATAAACGAGTTGCCGCCCTTGAAGACAAGTTTCAACAGCACAAAATCTCGGACTTCTTCAAGAAAGTGGATAAAGCAGACATCGTGGCCGCCCGTGATATCGAGGACTCAGCAGATGGAGACAATTCCGCTTCCAAAGCTGTGACGAGACGCAGCCCTTCACCCATCGAGAGGGTGACCGTCGCAAACATTCCAAACCCCCTCGTGGACTACCCAGGCTGGATTAGGGCAATGCGGCCGATCTGGAGAGTGCAGCGAGAGGCCAGCCGAGGGAACACCTCCGTTCCCACCATGTTCAGAGGCGTCAAAACGAGGTTCACCAGAACCTGGGAGGTTATCCAAATCCGTCCTACTTCCACTCCCGGGAAGTTTACACTGTGGCTCGCACTCGAGTCAGAGTTGGTGGGCGTCACCCTCCGCGTACCCCGCCAGTTCTATCTGAACTTGAAGCTCCCTGCGGGCGACGACACCTTTGGTGACGCTTACACTGCCGAGAATGTCGTTCGCACTCTCCCGAGGAACCACCCATGCCTCCAGCTGTACAAAGTCACGGTGGGGGAGGAAACATATATGAAGGAAGAGTCCCACTTTGCTCGGCTGACGAATAATCCGAACGTTGACAGCGTTTATGAGATGCAGGTAAGAATATGATCATTCACGATGAGTAAATGAGGCTGACATTTGTTCGGTCTTGTTTGTAAGGTACCTCATCTTATGCGCGCACTTCTAAAATTCGGTACCTCTTGCTCGCTTGTCGCGAACAGCGAGATGAATCTCAACCGTGCGCGCGACATTGGTTTTGACTTGCAGGAGCTCGAGGCCACCGGGCGGTCTTCATCGCACCGCTCGTACGTGGAAACTATCAAGGCATTCAAGTACATGTTCTTGTACCATGCCACGTCACACTCGGGAGCCTCGACTAGACACGTTTTTGGTCTCTTCCTCCCAAATGGGAACGTCAAGATACACATCGTGGACCCATCGAAGAATCGACAACCTCTCCCAAAGTTACAGCAAACCTATACCACCCTACTGCGAGAGAGTCGCGAAAACATCGCTTCCGGCTCCCTCCTCGAATACCCGGCGAGTCTCGACTTCACCGTTTCGATGTATCCCAAAGAGGAAACAGCCTTCAAAGCGCTTTCACGAGAGCTTGGACTCTTGGACAATCGCTCTCATATGATAGTCTTGTCCTCCGCCAAGGACCTCGCTTATTTTGACGACCGCGTGCCAAAAGCCGCGAAGTTCCCCGTCTTGGTGATGCCAAAGCATCGGGGCATGCACTCCATGGATGCCTTCCCGTGGCAGCCGGATGTCGTCAAGAAGATGATTTCTCGCTATTTGGACTTTGGTCCTTGGGTGTACGACTCGATGACGGAATGCGCGCACTTTGATGTTCCAATCGGCAACATTGAGACAGATCATCCGCTATATTATATGGATTTGACGTTTGCGCGTCGTCTGGCGGAGAAGGACATGGTCCTTTGGTGGTCCCCCAATCCGCGCCCGGACCTCGGTGGAAGGGAGGAAGACTGTGGTGCTGTGGAGGAAGAGCTGGTGAACCCCGAGTTCTGTTACCCGGGGTGCTACTCGAACGTCTGCCTTTCCGTCCAAGTCCAGAATCTCGCCGTCAACTCAGTGACACAGTCGGCTTTGGTCAACGAGATGGAGGGAAGCGGCGGGGCTACTGCTTTCGACTCGACATCGCATACCCTCGACGAATACGCAAAAGGGGAGGCCGTATCCGCTGTCACGCTTGGCGACTCATACGTATCCGCCCAGACCTTTGCTATACTAAAGGCTCTGGTGAAGACGTGGGTTATGCAACAGGCCCGTGACCCCCTTTCTCCTTCGGGGATTGCAGTCAGGCATTTCTGGAGGTGGCTCAGCTCCGCCGCCGCCAAGATGTTTGACCCGAGCTTGCATCGATTCGTGCATGGTCTCATGCGCAAGACGTTTATCCAAATGCTTGCAGAATTCAAGAGACTTGGTTCCAACGTCGTCTACGCCGATTTTGGACATCTCATACTTTTGACCTCGAAACCACCCGGCACTGCGCACGCATACGCCACTTATCTCTTGACAGCCGTCACATCCAATGAGCTCTTCCAAAATATAGAATTGGAGACGGATCGGTACTACGACTTCTTGTTGTACATGGACAACGCGAACCAGGGTGGTGTCATTTGCGAGGATCCTCTGGCGGTGGAGCCACCTCCTGTCGTTGCAGTGACGATGAACTGGAACATCCAAGCGTTCCTTCCCACCGCAGTCCAAGAACAATTCAAGTCCAACGTTCGAAAATTCATCCTCGACATATACCGCATCGTTTCTCTCAGCGGCGGGAGCTCGCGCACGCCTCTGCGGGTTATGCAGAACCTGACCCAGGGCCAAGGCCCGGCCCGTGACGCGAGCAAATTGAAGGAGAACGAGAACGTGCGGGTATATATTGCGCAGAAGCTGACTCGTCGGATGTTCAAATCGCTGTCGACGCTTATGGACGAACAGAAGGAGGCCATGATACAGGACGAGCTTGCCGACGACTTCCGCTTCCCCCTGCTCCCCGGTTCTTACCTCAATATGACGAACCCTTCGCTGGAGTACGTCAAGTTTGTTTGTGCCGTCTTCACACTTGCACAGGAGTACAAAGAAGAACTGGGCGTCCTCAGGAAAAATCTGCTGGACCTGCTCGGCGTTAACCCTTTCTCGCCCGACGGGTTCTTCAAGAACCCGTGCGAGCCCTTCAAACTGTGCATGGTCATCTGCCAGTCGTGCAACAGCATGCGGGACTTTGACTTTTGCAGGGACGTCGACCTTCTCCCGAAAGAGTCAAGACGGCAGTCACCACGGTGGCTTTGCGGACAGTGCGACGCCGAGTACGACCGGCGTGCGATCGAGGCTGCGCTTGTCGAGTGCGTGAGGCGGTTTGCGGCTGCGTTCCAGCTGCAGGACCTGCGCTGCGGCAAGTGCAAGCAGATCAAGACCGATAACCTGTCGAAAAATTGCCCGTGCTCTGGAGAGTACCAGCTCACGAGCGTGAAGGGGGAGGCCCGTCGCAAGCTCCGTACGATAGTGAACGTGGCCACGCTGCATAATCTCCATATCGTCAAGGTGAGCTGAGAAGCAACAGCGCTTCTGTATCGTATGACTCACGGTTCTCGTGTTTATTTATAGGAATACGCAGAATTCGTACTCGACACCTGGTAAAATTGTTAGAACTTGGGCTTGGACTCCCTCATTATCTTATGTATCATGGCTTCCGGCCGCTGTCTTCGTCACTGTAGAGTAGTACCATACCAATACCCTTGCACCCAGCGCTATCATTTCTTCCCGTCCGGATCAATGCTGGTGAACAGTTTTCCCTTGTATCGTCGGCACTGGGTCAGCGCTGTGTCGATGGCCGAGAAAAATGCACCGGGGACGCCGCGAAAGAATATTATCACCAGGCGCGACTGCGCGCGTCTGGGTGGGATGCGGTGAGCCACCACGTGCACCACCATCATCGACCCCTGTGTGGCTATTTCAACCATCCCCTCGTCGTTCGTCGCCATCACCACCGTCACAGCCAAGGACGAGCTACTCTATATCCCCAGACGGCGTGTGCGCTGATATATAGTCGCCCTCAATCTCTCACTATCGTTTTCGATCCACCATGAACTTCTTCAAAGCGAAGCAACGGACTCCACAAGAGCTGGTAAGGGGTGTCAGAGATTCTATCGCCAGATTAGATGTCGGGCCGCCCGAAAGCAAGCGAAAGGTGCATGGTGTGGCTCCGCATTGATGTGCCAACGCTAACCTTGCTTCGCTTCGGCGCTAGGCGAGCGAAGAGGTGTCGAAAGGCCTCGCACAGATGAAAGGAATGCTCTATGGCGATGGCGGTATGCTCAATCTCCGCGGTGACTCTCCATCATAAGTACACTCGCCCCTTACCCCTTGGGCCACCCCACAGATCCATTGCCTGAGCTCGTAGCCCAGCTGGCCCAAGAAACATACAACACCGATCTGCTGCAGCATCTTGTATCCAACATCCACAAGTTCGACTTTGAGGCCCGAAAGGACGTGGCACAGATCTTCAACAATCTCCTTCGAAGACAGATTGGGAGCCGATGGCCCACTGTTGAGTACCTGAACGGCAAGAGCGATGTAATCTTTACGACGCTTAAAGGGTACGTGCAGATCGATGCCACGTGCGTCCACGCGGGTGTGCTCAGCTGTGCCTATATAGATATGACAACGAAGATATCGCGCTCAATACTGGCATGATCTTGCGCGAGATGCTTCGGCATGAGTCGCTCTGCAAGACGCTCCTCTATTCTGACCAGTACGTCGTCTCCATCTCCCGATTTCGCAGACGCGTTTTGACAAAGCATTACCAGGTTCTACACATTTCCCCACTATATCGAAGATACCACATTTGGCACCTCTTGTGACGCGTTTGCGAACTTAAAGGTCTGCGTTCTAAGCCTCCGTGTAGCATCCCGCTGGCTGATACGCGCGACTTTATGGCGTAGGAGACACTTACCCGCCATAAACCAATGGTGGCCGAATACCTGGAAAAGAATTACGACAGGGTATGTTTTCTACGCTTCTTGACTCCATGTTTTGTTCTACTAACGAAGGCCGTCACCACCTTAGTTCTTTGCCACATACACCACCCTCATCCTCTCTACGAATTATGTAACAAAACGCCAATCGCTGAAGTTACTAGGAGAGATCCTTCTGGACAGAGCAAACTTCAACGTCATGACTCGCTACATTGCCAATGTTGCCAACCTCAAGTTGATCATGAACCTTTTGAGGGACAAGAGCAAAAATATTCAGTTCGAGGCGTTCCATGTGTTCAAGGTTGGCGGCTTTCCCCAGCGCCACATACTCCATGGCGCCCTATCTCTCACACTATGCTCCGTCTATACCCAGGTTTTCGTCGCTAACCCGAAGAAACCGCCGCAAATCGAGTCCATTCTGCGGAGGAATAAAGACAAGCTCCTGCTCTTTTTGAAGGACTTTCATAATGATAAAGAGGGTCCGTCTACGAATACCTCAACCGCATGGTTTTGCGTCCCCTAATGATATCTTCTCAATTGCACAGATGAACAGTTCAGCGTGTGTACCACATGGTATCCACTCCCGCGCTCACAGCCTCACCCCAACTTTGAATTTATAGGACGAGAAGCAATTCTTGATTGTACAGATTCAAGGCCTTTGAACGGCTGGACCTTTCATCCCTCATCTCCACTGTATACCATTTCCCCCCCAACTTTCTCACCCTTTGATCCACGTCTTCATCTGTAACACGTCTCATCTTCTTCCTGTGGCACTTTTTCATGTTAAAATTGGCAATATTAATTCCTCTTCTACTGCTCCCCGCCGTTCCCCGCGTTGTGTGTGGTGTTGTGAAGTTACTAACCTGGTAATCATCAATGTTTCAACCCTGCAGGCCGCCGCTGCGTGTATCGAGGTTCGGGCGTCGGATGCAGTGCCGAAGCCGCTGGCTATGGAATGACCGCTGGGCCCACTTCCCTGCGGAGGGAAACACCAGGTAAGTCGTTTTCCTATTCCGATTCGGCCACCTGACCGGTTCAACAAGCGCTTGGCGAAAGCATCCTAGATGATCGATGGTCCTCTGAGACCTGGCATTCTCGCGCCTTTCAAAGGAAGATGAAGCCGCAAAAGGACCAATCACAGCTGGTGCCTGTGACGGGATCGAAGCCGTTTGATTTCATCTTGAGGCACGAGATGTCCCACATCGTGCATCATGATGTGGGGGTCGGAGGCTGAATCGACACTTCTCCGTTGCAATATTAATGTTGGGGCCCATTTAAAAGGTGTCGCTTCGGGGAGTTTTTTTTTTTTTTTCGCTCTGGAGCTCCCTCCCGTCAACGGCTTCCAGGATTCACGTTTGACGATACAGCCATGTCCGAGGAAAAATATCGCGGAGGCGAACCGTCAGCTTCTTCTTGCCCTTAGTCTGGAGATGGCGCTCATACTTAGCTTGCGTGCGGCCACAGGATTCACCCGGTCAACAGTCGATCCGTACCTGCGAACCTCCATATCGTGGATCTCGTCTCCAAGCCAGGTGTGTAGTAGGCATCCTAGGCGATGTTTTTGCTTCAGCACAAAGCGATCTGAGAGTTCTGCGCGCATCATGATTTCAGCATGGCTCCACAACTGGGAGCGCCTCCGACCCATATGGTTATTGGAATGCATGGCCGAGGCAACGGGCGCGTTCATGTATACTTATGCTGGTGGGACACGCAGTTTTACTTGAGAGTAACCTGAAGTCTAATCTCCGCGTATTGCGTCGCCGTTCTGGGTAGGTGTCGGAGCTACGGCCGCCTTCATCGTAGGCGGATTCGCCAAGGAAGAAGGCATCGGGGGTCAGTCTATCTCCTATCTTGATGCATATCTATGTCCGCCGAACCTAAGCTGATTATTGCATTTCTTTTCGGCCCAGCTCTCCTTAACATTGGGCTGGCATACGGGCTGGGCATCGTGTTTGCCATCACCGTTTGCGGGATGACGTCGGGCGGCCACTTCAGCCCTTCTGTCACCATCGCCTTTGCTCTCTTTCGGGGGTTTTCCTGGCGAAAGGTACGTTATTTGCACTCCCAAAAGGCTCACGCGATCTGACATTGCACTAATGTTGCTCCAGGTTCCGGGGTAGCTTCTTCCAAGATTATCACCTCTCAACTTGTCCGCTCACGCGCGGCCATCGCTGTAGATATATCCTCTCCCAAATATTTGGCGCCTTCCTCGCATGCCTCATCGTGTATGGGCAGTACCGCCAACAAATATTGGTTCGCCCCCCTCCATTTGCTCAACGCCCTACAATTACTGATCTATGTGTAGGAAATCGAGGAGAGCCTCATGGCCGCCAAGCTCGAGTCGGTCATCTTCTCCCCACAAGGAACTGCTGGGATCTTTGCTATCTATCCAAATGCCGGGCAAAACCTTGGTAATGTACTTATGAACGAATTCTTTGTGGTACGTGTCGTGTCTCTGCAGCTCGGTGGTGCGATGCTGAATTTGCTCGCGTGCAGTGTTTCTTCTTGGGGTTCGTCCGCCTACCGATTAAATCCCATTCTATTTAGTAACTGACCATGCTGTTCCCAGTCTTGTTATATGGTAGGGCTTATTTACCGGCTCAGAGTACTAATGATATGCTGAACCGATTTTATTTAGGGGCGTTATCGATCCTTCAAACATCTTCGTGACACCATCTTCCATCCCTTTGTGAGTGCTTTTCGACGCTAGATACACCACTTGCCATCTCACCCCGTTTACCCAACAGCGTCGTTGGTCTAGCATAGTATGTGTGTCCCCTGTTCACATGCTGAAGAGAATCTCATCATTATTGCACTTCACAGCACCGCACTTATCTGGGGTATGACGATCTGTACGGCAAACGTGAAGCTCAGAGACTGATTTAAAGCCACGCGCTTCACAGGATATGTACCTGTAACACTTGCGGCAAACGCAGCGCGTGATCTAGGCGGCCGGTTTGCGGTCCTGGCGATATGGGGCACAAGCAGCTGGCCGGGGAGATATGCTGCTATATCTGCGCTGACGAATATCCCTGCTACCATTCTCGCCGCACTGTAAGTCTTCTTTAGCTCTTGCAAGCTTGATGCGGAGAAACTGATATTATGCCATGTAGTTTCTACGAGCTTTTCCTGGCGGACTCGAGTCGAGGTAAGTTGCTGCAGCCCCTACACACATCGAGTAGGACTTAATCCGGCTTCTTTCTCAAGTGGTGGTCAAGGCAGCGCGCGAAGTTGTCGCCAACGCCGATGCTCATCGCGAGCATAAGGCGTACAAATACAATCTCGAGATCAACAGGCGACGCACTCCCGAGGACTCGGCGGAGGTAGCACATAACGAGCATGTAAAGCCCATGGCATGAATATATCTCCTCTGGAATGTACTTGTACTTACTTGCTTTTGTACTTTTGTGCGGTATTGTGAATTCAATGTGCACACCTGGCTTGAGATGATAGGATGGACTACAGTGGTCCGCTAACCTGAACTTCGAACAGGCTCCAGAACATCAAACCTCCGAACAGACGTCGTAAAACCAGAGCGCGGGACAATTTCTAAATTAGATACAGCAAGGAAATTCAATGCAGGCGCGCGCATGTCATCGGCAGCCTCATACTAGTAGGCAGCAGAGACGCGAGATCATTCACCTCAGGCAGTCACTTTTAGCGCCTACTAGGTACATCTCCTACATGTAGAGGTTTGTCCTATTAGGCTCTACACATATAGGACTGCCGCGGATGGTCCGCAACCACCTTGGAAAAAAATCAGTTTCCATGCAGGACTGCCCCAGGACTGCCCCAGGACGTCCTAGGATCGCCCTGGCAGGTCCTGGGGTAATAGAGTGAGCACCTCCTGACTGAACTCCGGCAAAGCGCCTGAGGACGTCCCCAGGCTGACCTCTTCCAAGGTATCTATTTGGTTCAGCAATCACGGTTTGAATCGCAACCCGGACATCCCGTCGGCACCATCGTTGCTATAGAGTATATACTAGCATGTGTATCATATATGTGGACAACGGCGCGCGGTATGGGATGGATAGCGTGTAGTTTGCGCGCGAGCACCTTGGAATTCCTAGCGCGGGGTGTGCATCTGGCTCGGTCTCCATGGATTCATGCACGCGTTTTCGCGTTGATCATTGTACTACTAGCTATGGAGTATATGACGTGGTCTCACTGGTCTGTATTTCTAAATAATATCATTTGGCGCGCAGACGCGGTGCGTCGCGCACTATTCGTGAGGGCGGGGCGGGGCAGGGCAAGCACCTCACAACCGCGCGTAGGAATTTGATGTGAGATTTAAAATGTTATATATAGATATATCTAGGTACTTATAATTACGAATTCATAATTGGGGAGGTGATGTATGAGGCGCTGTGGGGGGGCATCCTGTGGTGTGCTGGCTGTCAGTAACGGTGGTGGGGGCGTGGAGGAAGGGTGGGGCATGCTCATGCCCCCGATTGAGAGGTCGCCAGCGGAGTTGCTAGACATGATACGCGCGGGGGGAGCGGTCGGTACACACCGGCAGATGATTGGTTTCAATTCTGCAGGGAGATAGAGATGAGATGGCACACACACGGTACGTGCCTCACGGGGCCCCTTGCTAACACAATCTTCGCTTTCACATCATCTCTAAATTCCTCGCGCGGGAATTATGTACCCGCGTTCCACCCCACTTGCAGCTGTGTCGCGCTGCTAGGCTCGTTTTCGGCGATGGTGGTAGAATGTGGCCATGGTTAGGGGCGGCGAGCGCAGAGGAGACCAGAGGGGAGCTAGGAGGGTGGGAGACATACGTGACGCACGGGAGCAAGTCTGTATTGGGGAGGGAAAAGGGTGATTATTATGGGGGCAGCGCTTTATGAATTAAGGAAGAGGAATCCCCTTGGTGGCATGGAGGTACATACCTTTGGGGGCCAGTGATATTGTCAAAGAGAGGTGGGTGATGGCAGTACTTGGTGTTGAGTGACGCGACGCGGCTGAGTTCGAAACCAGACGGAGCCAAACTTGGGCAAGTAAAGGGTTTGCCGAGACCCAGCCGCGAGCAACGGTCGACCATCAGGGGATGGATCGATGACGTGGCAGTGTCGTACGGAAAGCAAGCTGCCGTGGACTCACCACTGAGTACTGAGTCCGGAAGCATGGGCATCAATATTTCCTGTGTTAAACCTACCCTACAAAAATCTGCCACTTATATGTCTCCACATACACAACTGAGAGGTGGTATAAACTCTTAAGAATAGAAAATGGAAGGAAAACTGAATAGTACACCCAGGCGGCGTTGAGTCGTAGACGCCAAACAAGGCTATACGGTGTTGCCGCGTCGTTGACTCAACACCACCACCCACCAATGATCACGCCACCACGAGTTGCGACCACACGTCCTGCTCACGGCCGACCTCGTTGTCAAGCAAGGCCCAACACAGCAAGGTTGTAGTCTCTCTCGTTGAGTGGGACTTTTCTTTTTCTTTTTTGTTTATAATCTATTTATTTCTTCCGCACTAGCGGCTTCTCACCCAAGCGACCATCCGCCTGCCGCCCCTCAGCAACGTAGTCATGAACCGCGGGAGGTGATTGCAAAAGGGAAGCGTGCGTGCAAACGGTGGGGCAGGGGCCGAGGAATCTTTTGGACTCAAGGGGAGGTTAAGCGATGTAATGCGCGCCTCGCGGGAGGGCTTTTCTCTCTGGATTTCACATCTAAGACCATAACTATGATTTTATCTAGTGCAGCCTTGATACTCAAACTCACCCGCCTTTCCCTGCACCCCTACACCCGCATCCATACGCAATCGTTATCATCCCATCGCCATCTTCCCCCACGCACGTTCTAGCACTTCATACATCCAAGTACATAGTAGCTACAGCACTGGGTAGCGCAATGTGCCATCCGGCGTTTGGGATGGGACTGCAAGGCGCTGCAGCGCCTTATTGTCTCGCCCCCCCGAATTTGTCAAGGGGGAGCTTGGATCTCTTGCAGCATGTGCAGCACCCCCATATATAGCACACAAAAATGTATTATCTCCCCGCTCAGAGAGGGCCTATGACTGCGTGTCAATGCAAATGGCGTGTGGGTGGCGTGTGCACGAAACATAATAAAAGCGCGTACGGTAAGACACCAAAAATGGCGCACGCGATTTTAAGGTACTGCCGCTTGCAGCCTCCAACGATATAGGGCGAGGTACATATTACTACAGACAAGTGGATACATGAGTAGTCGGGGGGCGCGAGAAAACGGGGCTACGTGCGTGGGGTAGGTGGGCGGGGGGGCGAGATAAGTTGATTGGATGTGGGTGGGATTGAAGTAGGAGTGAGAGGTGGTGGGTGCAACTGGTGAGTGGCCCAGTGGGTCTGGAATGAAGAGAGAAAAATGAGTTGTTAGTACAACGTACTTAATTTACCAGCTCACCCACATTTTTGGTGGGTGTCATCCGGGTGCATGGCGCGCGAGAGCGAGGGTGATAGGATGGCGATGTTGATATGGACACTGGGGAGAGCGATGATGAGGGCAAACCATGGTGTGAGACGAGCGTGGAGAGAGGAGTGTGGCACGGACACGAGGGTTTGTGCGGTGTCGGCCCCTGGTGCACTTACTCTTTTTGAGGACGATCCGGCCTTCGGGGACGACCGAGGACGTCCCTGGACGTCCTCGACGCGTCCTGGGCCTTTCGGACACAAGCAGGATTTCGAGCGAGGCACAGGACGTCGCAAGGACGTCCTGAGCTTACATCGTATCCCCCGCTGTTAACTATCGAAGGACATTCCCCGTACGTCCTTCTATCGCAGACCCTAATAGGTCAAACTTCTACATGTAGCTGATGTACCTTAAAGGCCTCAATACTGGCAGACCGAGGTGGATCATTCGCGCAAGTCACGTATGTGTTTTGCGCCCTTTTCAAACGAAACGGCGAGGGAGTAACACCACGAACTACGAAGCCCACAAACGTGCAGCGGATGACACCTGCGTCGTGAACGAAAGGAGCCGCAGCAGCGAGGAGGCCAGCGACCGCCGACGCTGATTTATAGGCCAGCTGTAACTTGTAAGGTATCGTGCAACCAACAAATACCATGCTCCAGAAATATGCCCGCCTTCAAATTCGTGCTTTCCCATTTCACATCGCACACCCGCGCACATCCGAGGTTGGCATCACTTCAGGATTTCTTTGGGTTTCCACTCCATACGTATAGGTACGTTCGAGAGGTGTACGCACGGGCGAGTAGCTTACCGGAAGCACCAGCTCTACGAACTACCTATCAGCTCGATCAGCATGCGTGGAGGTTCAAATCCTCCCTCGTCCATTCTCAATCTTTTGTATTTTTGTTTTGTTGGGGGATAGTCTCAGCTAGGCTCATGCGGTGGGATCGGGCGGCGCCGCGGCTATTTTTTTTTTCTTTACAGAAATTGGACCTGTGTTCAACTGGGACGTTGGGTAGGCTAGTGGCTACAGTTCAGATACGGAATTGACAGATGGCGCAGACTGGCAGTTTGGCGCATTAAAGCCTTTGGCGAGCTCGCAAAGGTTTTATCGCGATGGAAGTTGTGTTGTGTTACATAGGAAAGCGGTGCGCATTTTTGAAGCTAGACGCATAGCACACCCCTCCATCGCGCCGGTGCGTGTCGCGATGATTGGCAGAGCCGTAGTGCGTTGTTTTTTCGACGGAGAGAACAAGGTCCAAGGCAGTCCTCTGGCATGCTGTAGAGAAACACCAGCGCAAGACGGACACGCCCGACATCCCAGGGGACCGGGCATTACATAAAGCAGAATAATATTAACGTCGCAGAATGACATTGATTCCCGACGCGCGACGTGGGTCACGTGGCCACAATAAACAGTAACGTGCCGTCAAAGGATATTACTTTGGGCCAACGAGCTTCGAAATATACACATGTAACGTCGCCGCACCCGCTGCACGGGCTAGCTAGGCTTGAAATGGACTAACAAAGAGCGGCGGCGGACGACTGAGACGAACTTCACGCGCGCAGCTTCTGGAAGATCGTGGTGGTGAGTTGGCAGGAACCTAAGTCTTATTTGGCCATGTTGTCTGTTTCACTCCCACTATCCCAATCTGGCAAAATGGATCTCGCCACTCAACACCAGCTTGAACTTGAACGTGGACGACGGCAAATGTCTCCGGCGCATATCTACAAGAACCCACGCCAAAACATGGCTGTTTTGAGCGTTTATTTCTAGTAGTCTAGGACTCGTTTGACGCAAGCAAACTATTCGCCAAACCAAGGTGTATGAGATGCTACTCTTGTTCTCGTTCGCAACATTCATCATTCCTTGTGGCCAGTGCTATGGTCCTATGATACATTCCAGCCTGGCACTGCTGCTCAGTATATTATCCAGGCGAAAAAACACAGGCGCAAATGCTTTGTGTATTCCTTGCTGTGAACCGCAGTTTTCAACAATCCTAGAACAAGTAATTCATGCCATTCGAAACGTCGCGGGCTTAGCTCGAGAAACTCACAAACCCTACCCAAGTCGCGGCGAATATATCATGATCGACAACGTTGCCAAGCTCTCGCGACGCGCCAAGGCGTGCTACCCATTCCTGGTTTGCACAACGCGCCCGAAATCCTATAAAGTCGCGCCGTTTGCTGGCTAGTATCCTCATCCTACTCCTAGGTTCCCCACATCCCATCCTACTTCCCTACTCTCGCCTGTCTAATCCCGCTCCAACATGCGTTTCGGTGCCATCCTCTCCGTTCTCTCCCTTGGCCTCCTCGCCATCGCCGCTCCTACCCCTTCTCTCCAGGATGTCGCTGTCGCCCGCAGCGCTCCTGTGGACCTTGTAGTCCGTGATGTTGTTTCCCCCGCCTTATCTTTTGACAAGGGCGTTGGAGATGTTGTCGCTGCTCGCGCCGCCGCCGCCGATGATTTCATGGCTCAGCTCAACAGCATCAACAATGATCTCAAGGCCAAGGCCAGCCAATTGGGTGAGCGTTATCAATTTCCCTTAAATAGCCTTTATGCTTATCAAAATAAAATTACCTTTGTAGATGTTGTTGCTGACGTCAATGCATGGATTGCACTAGTCGCGGCTATCGAGGTCCACATCGGCGTACTCGTCAATCTGTTTACCGGTGTGAGCATTTCGGTTGCAGTCAACGTCCAGGTGGTGGCCGCCGTTATTGTCGAAATTTTCATTGTCAGTACCTCCTCATACAAGTAAGGATACGCGATCGATGCTGACACGATATTCTCCCTAGAATATCGCTCTTATACTCCAAGCTGCCATCGCTGCGAAAGTCAACCTCGACGCACGGATCGCCATTGTTGTGTATGTTTCTGCCTTGATTAATGATAATGGAATTGTGCTGACTTGTTCCTCATAATTCTAGTCAAATCTGGATTGGTCTTTTCACTCACATCGGCGCGGCTTGGACTCCTCTTGCCGCCCCCATCTATTCTGCTATCAACGCTTCGCCCGCCGCCAGTGCGCTTGTTTCCCTTGGTATCAACATCGTCGTCTCCTTGGGCATCGTGGTTGGCGTTAAAGCCTGAGATACGTAGTCGCGTGTAATTAACGATGCCGTCCCTCTCTTTGTTATAGTATCGATAGGTTAATTCATCTTAATGATTTGGCTTCGTCTCAGTATCATGGTTTGCGTGTTGCGCGAAATAAGTTAATTAGCCCTGCAATTTGAGAGACGATCATGGATGATCCGGTTGACTCCTTCAACGTTCCAGAGCAGCCGCCCTTACCGCCGCGGTTGAGAAAACATGCCTTTGTTCAGTTTTGCCTCTGCTACGTGCATGTTGATAGCTCTTTACATACTTGTGACTCGACTCCATCGTAGAACTGGACTCAGCTGGCGTAGTGTACATGTTCACTTTCGAAGCGAGATACGCACGAGGCCATTGCCTATCCAGAGATCCGCCTGAGCAAAAGTCAACGGCCTGTGGATGTCACCTCGGGCTCCATTCTGTTCTGTATAGGAGACCAGTATAAGGCTAATCCCGGTACGAGGAGTTATCAGCCCACCCCGAGTGTTTCTCTGGATTCTGGGAAGTGTTTCCGATCCAAAGCTTTGTTTATACACGCGAGGGAGGGACGAATTAATATGGTGTTTACCAGCCGTGCGATGTTCCCGCGTTCAAGCGCGGTAGAAATTTGTTGACGATCTCGGCGGCAGACGACCGAGATGAACTCCACGCGCGTGGGAACAAAGCCCTGTTTGGCCTTGTTGTCCGTTTTGCCTCCACTATCCCCAGTCTGGCAAAATGGGTCTTGCCACTCAACACCAGCCTTGAACTCGAATTTGGATGACAACGGCATGGGTCTACAAGAACCCACGGCAAAATATGACTGGTTAGGGCGTTTTATCTCGAGTAGTCTAGAGCTGCAGGGCTCTTCTAGTGCAATCAAACTATCTGCCAAACCCAGACGGGATGGAGGATCTAGTCACCTTACTCTTGTCCGCGACATTCGTCGCTTCCTGTAGCCAGCGTTATGGACCTATGGCACAGTCCAGCCTTGCGCTACTGCTCTGTATACAATCCAGACGGCAAAAATACAAAGGCGCGGACACTGCTATATTCCTAGCTATGAACCGCGGGTTTCAATTAATAGAACAAGTAATTCGAGAATGTCATGCCATTCGAAACGTCGTGGCTTAGCTCAAGAAGCTCGCAAACCCTACCCAAGTCACGGCGAATATATCACGATCGACACCGCTGCCAAGATCTCGCGACGCGCCAAGGCGTGCTACCTATTCCTGGTTTGCACAACGCGCCCGAAATCCTATAAAGTCGCGCCGTTTGCTGGCTAGTATCCTCATCCTACTCCTAGGTTCCCCACATCCCATCCTACTTCCCTACTCTCGCCTGTCTAATCCCGCTTCAACATGCGTTTCGGTGCCATCCTCTCTGTCCTCTCCCTTGGCCTCCTCGCCATCGCCGCTCCTACTCCTACTCTTCAAGATGTCGCTGTCGCCCGCAGCGCTCCTGTGGACCTCGTCGTCCGTGATATCGCCTCCCCCGCCGTATCTTTCGATAAGGGCGTTGGAGACCTTGTCGCTGCTCGCGCCGCCGCCGATGATTTCATGACCCAGCTCAATAACATCAACAATAACCTCGAGACCATCGCTGCCCCTTTCAGTGAGCATAGCTGTCTTTCTTTGGTTAAATCAGCTGCTTAACGAGTACCTTTATCTTTATAGAGGGCACCACCACAGTCGATGTGAAGGTCGTTGTAACGGCTGAAGTACTCGCGACGGTCCAGGCTCAGATCAACGTCCTTGTCGGTTTGTTTATTAACGTTGGCATTTTCCTTCAAATCGACATCAATGTGGTGGCCGCAATTTTTGCCAGCATTTCCATCGTAAGTTCCTCCTTATTCAAGTAAGGATAAATGATCGAATTCTTACTCGACGTCTGCCTTAGAACGTCGCTGTCATACTCAGCGCTGCCGTGAAGGCTGGCCTCAAGGTCGATGTTGTTGTGTGCGTACCTAGCTTGGTGGACGTTCGCGGAATCATGCTGATTTATTTCTCGCAATTCCAGTCAAGCTTTCATCGCCCTACTCGGTCATATCGGCAGCGCCTCGGCTCCTCTTGCCAACTCCATCTACGCCATCATCAGCGTCTCGGTCTTCGTTCAGCTGTTCGTTGGTCTCGGGATCAATGTTGTTGCCCTCCTCAGCGTCGCTGTCGGCGTGAGCGTCTAATTTCCCACATCTTTGATTATGGATCACGAGTTGTGATGTAGTCGTCCTTGTATAGTCGTTATTCACGGATTAATCCATCTTGGTTTCTTTACTTCTGTCTTATTGCCCTCTGTTTGGGTGTGTTATCAGTGACCTGTCATGAAACTTCAGAGGCGTCTCAGCCCGGCCTGTTCGTTACCCCAGAGTCATTGAATCGACACACTGGCATCAGAGGAAGCGTTCCTTTATTTACCATTTACGCTCGCCACTGACACGTCGATAGCTGCTTCCCCTTACATCCGACTTGGTCCTTTCAGCCTGCTTATTTTTACCACTTTCCGATATTTGAAGACGCGAAGTATTTACTCAGCACGAATATTCCAACCGAAAGCCTTAGGTATATACATGATATTGATAGCGGAGCGGATTGTGGGATCGTGTTAGTAAATTAAGCCGGTATGTTTATACTTGCAGGCTTGAGTGCTGAGTGCCCGAATGTATAGCTCACTCTTCTTCGCCAAAGTGGCGGCCGAACATCTCGGCTGACTTGGTACACGGCCTGCTCGATCTCGACGGCCACGCCTGCCTCCGCTTGCAACTCTTCACAATCTGGTAGGTGTGATTGTCTGTATGAAACGCCAATGAAGAGTGATTGAATGGGCGGATTAGGTGCTTGCGATTCATAAACGAGCGAGTAATAGGTAGTTTGTGCGCTGCATTATGAATGGCCTTTCAACCAACCCTCCACCTTTTCCACTGTAGCATGATGAGCCTGGCGTTGGGCGTAATGAGACGATATTGCCATAGCTAGATCTAGCCCCCATGCGCGCCTGTCAAACTTCTCTGTGGCCTTTTCCCTCTCACCGCTGTTATCTGCACCTCTGTTGCGGATACCGCCCGGATAATAATCATCGCAAGTCGCTTCTCTGAAAACAGTGCACACTTCCTTTGTCCCCCAAAAAGCGAGAGCAGCGCCGGCGTAAAGAGCGGTAAGGACGACCTCGGGTGGCCAGTTATCACCAAGGGGTTGTGGTAGCCGGGCCGTGGTGCCATGACCGATCGCCCTCCTTGCATCAGCGGGGTGGATAAACGCGTTGAGGGTAAGACGATATTCATCGGGGCCAGTGGCAGGATCGTCAGAGACGTCGTCGGATTTGAGTGATCGCACGGGCGTCTAAATGAGGAAGGAAATAAAGTCAGGTTTTCACGTCTAACGAATTTTATAGAGTACGAAAACCTTGAGGAAAGCAATGCTCCCGGTCTTCATCTCTTCGTGGATGCCAGCGTTCAACGACAACACATTTCTCACGTCGTCGATGTCCTCAACTATGACTTGCTTCCCCTGGCTATCGCGGCGTCTAGTGGTTAAGGAACGGATGTACTATGGCTGTAGAATGAGCATGTAGACGCCATCGCAGAATTGGGCCACTTGCATCGTCTCCTTTTGCTCGAGGAAAGATATGGGCAATATGGGGTCTTCTAGTGCCCATGTAGATGCACAAGCCCCCGTCACGTGCTTGGACGTCGGAGGGGAGGGCGGTATCGCAGAGTTGTGACGAATGAGTCGAGGCCAGCGTCACTACATCCGGGCCGATATACACCGCGTCGCCGATAGTGTGAAAGTAATAAGCCTCGCCCGGCGTGACGAAGAGCTCGAGATCACAGCGATCGACGGCAGCGTCATCGGAGAGCGATAGAAAGCCGTCGGCACCCACAATAGCGTGCGCCACGTAGTCCAGCCACTTGCGCGGTTTGCGGGAGAAAATGGCAAAATCTTCAGATGGAATATTGAGAGCAGTGAGCCACGTGCCGCCCGCGTAAAGGCATAGCTGTACGACGTCGGCCATCACAGTACTCAGAAGGATGATGGCCAGTTGTTTTTGCATCCGGCTAAGTAGAGGTTGCATTCAAAATGGAGTCTTAAGCGTACTCGTACCAGTTTCAAGGTAGCCCAGGCATAACTGTACTTATGTTCTGCATCCATTTAGATCTTGGAAACGTGAAACGTTCAGAGCACAGACAATCCAACCCAGGGCCTTAAGTATACACGTGATAGAGGAGCGAATTATGTGATCATGGACTATGCAATATTCAAGCGCTGTTACGAAACCTGTTAGCGAAGTGAGCTGGTATGTTCCCTCTCATACGGACTTACAGGTTTGAGTGCTCGGATCAGCTGCCACTCTTCGATAGAGACATCTGCCTTGAATGACTCCTGAGAGATATGGAGTGTCAAAACGATGTTCAGACCTTATGGCAACGAAAGAGGATCGAACCTTTAGTACGTCAATGCTCTGTCGAGTGACCTGACTGTATAATTCGTCCTTTTCGTCAAAGTGGCGGCCGAACATTTTGGCTGACTGGTACACGGCATGCTCGATCTTGACGGCCACACCTGCGCCAGCTTGCGATTTTTTCACAATCTGATAGATTGGATTATTTGTGTGAGCGCCAATGAAGAGGAACTGAATGAACGGATTGGGTGCTCACATCCATGTTCTTGTGATTGATCTCGAGCGACGTCCTAGAAAGTGCATGGTCAAGCCCGGCGCCTCCACGAAAACCTCTTTGCAGCTTACACCTTGCCCAGTGGGATGATATCCTTCTTTCCTGTGACTGGGTCGGTCTTGACGACACAAATCGGCGTGCCAACGCGCAGGGTGCCGTCCAAGATATCTACGCCCAAGATAATGGGATCTCGCTTACAGAAGGCCGCAATCGTTTTGAGACGACATGGCCATACTGCTTGCGGTGCGGCATCACGTCGCTTGGCCTCCATGATCTCGGCGTTGTACGCGGTGAATGCGTCGAATAAATGGTAGATGATATCAGCTGGTAAATTAGCAGGCGTCGTAAATAGTAGCGTTTTACGCATTCAGTCAAATGTAGGCGAACCTTTAAACAGCCTGATGCCCAACTCTTCTGCGACCTTCTCGGCATCTTTGTCAACAGTCACATCGAAACAAAGGATACACGCGAGTTCCTTCGCCTTTTCCAGCATCGTTGCGGCGCGCATGATATCCTTCTTGTGCACAGGCCCGATATTAATTCCAGAAACGGGGATCTTGCTGGACTTGAGGAAGTCGAGCAGCGCCTCGAGAGATCCAAGAGTGCTTGCTTGGACGCATACGCCTTGTCCGGACTTGTCGATCGATTGCGTGAGACTGGTTAAATCTGTCATGATCTCGTCCTTGAGGTCCTCTTCGTCGTCGTCTGGGCCGACAACAAGCAAACGAGAGCCGGCAATTGCTTTTTCCAGATCGGGAGCAGTAATCTTCACACCCAAGGCAGCTTTTACTTCCTTGTGGTGGACGTAGTTCGACTAAAGAAAGGTGTTTGATAGTCTGTAGGTGAAATGGACCAAAGAGCCTCCTCGCACCTTTATCCGCAACTCCCGGAGGGGCTGTGGTGTTAATAAGGCTCGAACTTGAGTGACGATCGGTCCATTCAAGCCGCAAACAACGATCCTGTCCCCCTCTCGCAAGATACCGTTCGAGAGGACGACATCGATCGTCGTACCGAGCCCTTCGATCACCTTGACTTCGAGCACGGTACACTCGAGCTCGGAAAGATACATAAGTCGATCGCTCATCCTTTGCTGTGTCAGGTTGACGAGCAGCATGATCATGTCAGGAACACCCTCGCCAGTAATCGCCGATGTGGGCACGAGTGAGACGTATTTGGCGAAGTTCTTGTTCTCGTAGTATGGAACGGCGTTGAGGCCCTGCTCGGAGAACGCGAGCTGAGTTTCTTTCAGGCGACGTTCGAATTCACGCTGGACGACTGGTTTTTGCTTCGCCAGAGAGTCTTGGAATGCGTTGTCGGGCGTCGCCACCCAGTCGTAGATACGATCGATCTGTAAGATAATAGTTATAAGGTGAGCGGGATCGCAGGTACCCTCTTTCGGCAGTCCAAACCTTGTTCAAAGCGACGATGAAAGGGGTTTTGCGGTCTCGCAGCAAACGAAGCGACTCCAACGTTTGGGGTTCCAAGCCGTGCTAGAGGGAAATTACGCATTAAAAGAGCAAAATATGGCGACGAAAAGAAGCGCGCGCACCATGATATCGACCACGAGAATTGCAATGTTACATAAAGAGCTGCCTCTTGACCGCAAATTGGTAAAAGACTCGTGCCCGGGCGTATCAATGACGAGCAGCCCAGGAATTTTATACTCTTGCTTGCCGTCCTACTCATACAGTTAACCCCGGCAACAGCGAGGGGTCGAAGAAGCAGAGACTTACTGTGTTCAGGACAGCTGTCTTTGTCTTAATGGCATCCACAGGGAAATAAGTGGCACCGATCTGCTGGGTGATACCACCGGCTTCGCCCTCCTGCACGTTCGTTTGCCGAATCTAAGGTAGTTTGCAACGACAAGCATCAATTCCAACTAAATCTTTAGGCGAGAAGATAGTAGAGCGTTACCTTATCCAACAATTTGGTCTTGCCGGTATCGACGTGCCCGAGAATACAACAGATAGGACTCCGTAAATCGTCTTTGCTCCGCGCAGCGAGCGCATCCTTCATCCTCTGCGCGCGCCGTTCGGCTGCCTCGGCCTTGCGCTGAGCCGCCGCACGCTGGGTTGCGGTTAACTCTTCGTCAGAGTCATCCTCGGAGTCGTCCTCATCGCTATCTTCCTCGGAGTCATCATCGTCCTCTTCGGATTCTTCCTCCGATTCTTCCTTGGGCGGTGCCGCTTTTGCGGAAGGAGCGGGTTTCTTACCAGCGGCCGCCGATGATGCAGGAGCCTTCGGTGCGGAGCCATTCGTCGCAGCGGTAGGTGGTGGTTTCGCTTTGGTCACTACAGTTTCCGGGGTGAGACTTGTGAGATCGTTTGTCGGTACAGAAGGAAATACCACAAACCTGCTGGGGCGCCTTTTGCGGGCGCCGGTTTTTCATCTTCGCCGCTCATATCCCACTCATCCTTCTCAACGGCGGGCTTCTCTTCCACCTTGGCCGACTCCTCCTCGCTCATCTCCCAGTCCTCCTTCTCCACAGCCTTGGGCTGCTCCTCATCCACTACTGACGGCGGTGCGGAGACCTCGGGCGTCTCTGGTCGGGATGCCAGCTTTTGCTGTTGCCCTGCTGCCGGCTTTTTCTTCTTATTGCCGTACACGACCTTCTTGGGGCCGGCCGCTGCGGCAGACTTGTTCTCCTGGAGGCCCTCGATTTGCACTCCAGATGCGATAAGAGCCTGACGACGAATCTCGGCTGCGGCTTTCTCTTCCTTCTGCTTCTTGGTTAGTATGCGACCCTCCTTCTTCGCGAGCTCCCGTTTAGCCTAACGATATGAAGAGATTAATCGCTGGCGACACAACGTATGGCCATCCTGAAGAGAGAAAAATACCTTTTCTTTCTCTTTCCTTCGTGCCTTTTCTTCTTCCTTCCTTCGCTCCTCCTCTTCACGGAGTCGCTCTTCCTCTTCAATCCGTCTCAGCTCCTCCTCTTCCTGCCGCTTCCTCTCTTCCTCCTCCCTCTTCTGCTTCTCAAGCAGCGCTTTCAGCGCAGAGACACCCGCAGCAGGTTTCTTCTTCGCCGGCTCCGCCTTCTTCTCCTCCGCCGCGGCACCCTTTTTCTTTTTCTTCTTTTTTTTGTCCGACTTTCCTCCAGGTCCTTCGTCCTCCTCGCCATCTTCATCGCCTTGGGCGGCTTCAGCAGCCGGTGGGGGTGCGGCGGCAGGAGTGGGCGCAGGCGCAGGCACAGGGGAATCGGGCGCAGCATCGCCAGCGGCAGCTTTCTTGGCGGCAGCCTGAGCTTTCTTCTTTGCCTGCAAATATCGAGGCGTTAATTTCGACTAAAAGTGACTGAAATGTAGATCGAGAAAAGGAATGGAAGCCCAACCAACCTTCTCTCTCTCTTTTTTTAGCCGCTCTTTCTCCTTCTTGGAGAGAATTACTGGCCCGCCGGACGCGTCTTCACCATCATCGCCATCGCCATCACCATCTGCCTCTTCAGCGTCTTTTTGTGAAGGCTCGAGTTCGGGCTCGGGTGCGGGTGCGGGTGCAGACTTGGCCGCAGCTGCTACGATAAACACAGTTAGGTTGAATAACAATGAGCATACGTGCGGTGGAAATATCATGAATTAACCGCTCGCACCTTTCTTGCCCTTCTTCGGTTTCTTGTCCATAGCCGCCCATTCATCTTCCATCTCTTCTAATGTCGGTTGTGCCGCTTCCTTTGGAGCGACAGGCTCAGCGTCGTCAGCGGGTGCTGGTAGATCGTCGTCATCAATGGCGGCCGCTTTCTTCCCCTTTTTCTTGTCCTTTTTGGAGGTTTTCGCCGCGGAGGCTTTGATGGCAGACTTTTCCGAGAAGCGTAAACATAAGCTCGATCAGATGATTAGAAAAGGACATATTCTGCCTACCATAAGTCCTCCAAAGTCTTCCTCCTCATCGGCTATTGGGTCAGCCATGAGCGCCGCAAACCCGCTAGCCTTTGGCTTAGCAAGAGTTTCGTGGTCAGAGACATCAGCAGATCCTGATGCAGCAGGATTTGCGGCGATGGGTTCGCCTGCCTTGTCCCTGTTGAATATGGATGATAAGTCCTGCACCTTAACCTCCGGCGATCGGCTGCGCACCAGAAATCGTCATCGTTTTTCTTTCCCTTTTTTCCCTTTCCTTTGGGTGGCATTCTGTTTTTGAAGATTTCTGTCGCAACAAGGAGAGGCTTGGCTACAAAGAGTCGAGGGCTGAGCTTAAGGTGGAGGACAGAAAGCAAGAACGATCGCAATATCCGGAAGCAAAAGATCGGTGGCCGAGAGGGAAGTTGACTTTACTCACGTGACTCATCATGCATCACCGCGATGACGCGCGTTCATGCATTCAAACTTGCAAGATTTGTGACCGGCGCTCAGCAATCCCCACTTGCTTGATCGGCGGGACACTTTCGCAGGTTTTCGCCCTTCTGCAACTTGGCCGGATCTTTTCATGTGCTTCTCTACCAACCTAAATATTGAACTTGCAGAGCGGACAGAGTGTGATTGAAAAATGTGCAGGAATAATTAACATCTAGAGCTGAGGTCACAATGCACGCTCCAAGTTCGATTCAACGCCTTATGTTATTCTGCATAACCGGGGTCAAGGAAGTCCGTGTTGTGGTGTTTATCGCAACTCACGAGCATAGTGCTTAACCATCCACCTTCATATAATTTAAGATCGGGAGTGGGTCCCTTGTTTTATTGTGTGGCTTTGAACCTGAAAATCGTCCCAGGGAGCCTAGGCTGCAGTGTATGCATTGTCAGTGCCAGTATACTTATCTTTGCAGTCGACAGTCGGCAGCTTGGCTCCCACCTAAGCAGCTAGTAGATTCAAAGCCATTTTTCAGAGCTTCTTGGCATAGTCTGTATGTTTCAGAATCAAAGTTGGACTCGATGTTTGAGGTCCAGATCAATCTGGGTGGTGTTGTGATCCACGAAGGCAATACCTTTGCGGATGCAAATTTCAGTCCAAAAGTCGCCACTCGTCTTCGGCTTGAGCTTGACCATCTTGCTTCCTTCGACTTCGATGGCCGAAGAGAACACAGCTGATACGGTATGCATACTCAGTTTTGACACGCGATCGGAAACTATAGACGTCAGAGCTCCAGGCATCTGCCTGGGTACGGATCAACAGCGTGGATGGATTTTCGTACCTTGTGCAGCGAAATGTCGCGCTTGGGAGCGGCACGCTGAAGGGCATGCTTAGCACGGATTGTACGTTCGCATTTTTGTGCATTCAAGTTCGATGGATACCCACACCCACGTTCGGATGTCCTCCTTTAGCCAACTTTATGGAGGCCACCAATAATACATGTTCCCTTCAAGAACGGTATGTCCTCTCATCCAAGCCACACGCTCTGACAGTCAGTATAAGATTGACCCCGAAATATCTACGAACGACCTCGACCATCGAAGCGGGGCCGTTGTTGAGAAGGCTGTCGAATATCTGGCGTATAAAGCACAGTATGCCAACGCCCCTCAGAGCGTTGACATTCCCGACTTCACCGAGAGGATTCCACCGGAGCTGGCACTGGAACTGTTCGCAACCTATACCGCGCTATTCTACGCATTATTCCAGTTAGCTGATGAGTCCACCTTTTTGCCTCTTTTTCAGACTTATGGCTGCAGACTTCCTCGAAAGTACGAGCCTTCCTTTTATACTGTCTTTCTATGTTCTACCCCAGCTCATAGCCATACCAACAAAGTGTGAGCTGCCATCTACAACGTGGAGCGGCGGCCGAGCATGGCACGCGATGACTGCAGGTCTAGATGGTCAGGAGTATATGTCGATCGATGTCCGCCCACCAGACCTAGAATTATTTAAATCTGTCAGATTGAAATAGCCACGAAGCGCGTCCGACGACCAAGTCTCAAGCTTCGATGGCTTCCGCCCTTAAAGTTAGAAGTCTAAGCCATGGTATCCGGTCCCACGTCATCGAAACGCCACAGCTCCTCCGCCTTTCGGCGGGCGTGGCCAGTGGCGTTATCGATGCCCATCTGCATGCCCTCCGAGTGCTCAGCACTCAGCACTCAGCACGCGGCATATGTACTTGATACGGACAAGTCCTTTCGTAAGCGGATCAAATCATCGATACCAACACACTGCTTGTTTCCTTTTATACAACCTACCTTCAAGCGCGAGAGCTGTTACCTCGCTGTGTGTTTATTGGATTTTTCGATCCATCGTCGTGCGTGTAGTCTGAGACAGAGTTTGTGCATCATCCGTAAAACATCCGAGTATTACGTTACCATAGGCATATTGGGCATGTTCTTGTGAGGTTAGCTTGGAGGGCCCGGGGCCGAAGGATGTCCAACTGGCAACTGCGAAAAATCATGCTTAGACTCAAGTGATGTTTTCTGCACGTGCACCTTGCCAGTGGGATCCGTCAGCGTCGATGTTGATGTGGTATTACCTTCTTGTCGGAATTTCGACTACACGGCCCCTCGTCGTGTCCTGTCGCGTCCCACTCGTGCCCAAAGCCTGCAGTTTCTTGACAGCTTTGACAGTCCAATTAATGATGGCGACGCTTGGCGACGTCGTGGGTGGGTGTCAGCGGCCAGGGGAGACGGGATGGCGATATAGCGGACATAGATCTCGACTTCCCGATCTTGTGGACACCCTGCAGGACTCATGACCAGGCCTTCCCGGAGGCCGTTTAGAGTATAGTCTGCACAAAACATAACTCCGCAAACGATATTTGTGCTGCGATATAAAAAGGATAGCATCGACCGCCCTGCGCGTGCACTCCCCCTTGGGCAGCTTGCTATATAGCCGCACGTATGGTCTTTTGCCTGCGGTTGACTCGTACCCAGCTGCTCCGAGCGCCGCCCACGCCCGAAAGCTCGCTTTAAGCAGTACGACTATCTGGGGTTTCTTTTTTCTTTTCATACATGCTGCCTTGCTCCCGTGCGAGTGGTGAACCTGCCCTTGCTACATGTCATCTGCCGACTCGGATCACCAATTTTTCGCACGCCCTCCTCAGTTCGGTTATACTCTTCGAGCTCTTGCAAACCTCCCTCACCGACTGCTCAATCCACCGCCCGTGCGGCCAGTCGGTTCTTTCGCTGGTTCGTCCAAGCTCAGGTTATGTCGTTTCCAACGGTGTCCAGCAACTCATCATCTCGCCTTTATCAGTCACACCCCCATTCCATGTATCTCTTTCAGATGTCCTAGATGGAAAGCATTGTGCGCCGCTGGGACTGAGGGACTTTGAAAAGTATCTTGTGTTTGTCGAAAGAAGCGCCCAGAATCTGTGAGCACATGTCAACTTTTTATTCTATCCTGAAAATAGCTGACACGGTCCTTTCATCACAGGTATTTCATTTTATGGCTCCGCGCCTATGTCGCAAAGTACGAAGAGTGGAAGCACGGGGCGCACTCGAATTCTCACTACTCCTTTGATTCTGCCCCGAGTATTGCCGATTCCTCTTTCCAATCATCACATCAACTTGCCTACTTCTTTTCGCGGGCGAAGTACACTTTCTTTTCCTCCGAGTCCCAGCTGGAACTCAATCTCCCACAAGACCTCATCGAGCCTTTTACTCGGCCCCCTCCCCCCTTCCGGGTCCCGTCAAGCGTCCCATCGTATGCTCACCCACGACCTGCCTTACTCGATCCCATCAAGGTGGAGGTCGAGAGTATGCTACAGAACTCTCTAGACCACTTTGTTTCCAGCTCTATCCCGAACATGGGTAGCCAACGATACCGCTTTGGCGTCATCGTTGGCACTACGATGTTCTTCTTGGCTTTTATCCCGTATTTCCTCAGCATCTTTGATGGTCGGCCGAGGCGGACCCGGATTGCCGGGCTCGTCCTCATGTGGTTTGGAATTTGGGCCTTCCTCACGTGTAGGAATGGTGTAAGCCTATTTGTACCTCATCCTATACACAGCCCTTCCTTACCTTGAGGTGCTATCGTAGATTTGCATAGGGATTTTTGCCTTTGGTGACGCACGACAGATGCTTCCTTGGGAGTTGGCGCGTCCGGAGATCTCACCCCCGTGCGACACTAGTACTCCCTCGTTCCCGCTGGCGCCAGTCCCCACTATCACACATCCACGGGCTGTATACGACCCTCGCCGTTTCAGCCACTACTCCTACGCCTCAAACTATCACGAAGACGAAGAAACTCGCATAGGTTTCGATCGCTCCGAGAGCGCCCACTGTGATCCCGAGAAGGTCTCCATCGCGTCTTCAGACCATGGAATTATCATCTCTGAGGCATTCCCTGCGGAGTTCGAGGGCTTCGCTGCTTCCCTTCCGACCAGCTCCCGTATCGCAACCGATCGCCCCATCACGGCCAATACGATCAAATCCCAGTCCAGCCGCAAGGGATCCAGCTCGGACCAGGCCAACTATGATCGGTTTCCGTCTAGGGCGCCACCCATTCCGTCCGCACCCCCTATGCTGTTCGATTTTGAGGCGGTGGCTAAGTTGCCCTCTACGCCTTCGCCCGTCAACCCCAGAGCAGTCCCGATTTTCGCTTCGCTCACTCCCGTCTACTCTCCCATCATCGTGAGGGCGCACTGGGAGATCATGATCCGAAGTTTTGTATACGCCACTATCGTATCAGTATCCATTGGCGCACTATTGATATCTATCCCACCTCTACAACACGGATCTTAACATTTTACCCTACTGCTATATATTTGTTGCTTTGACTTTTCTTTATCGGTCTGTACGCATACCCTGGCACTCATTACACGTCAACGTCGCTCGCTCTTTATTCTATTGCTTATCGCACCTGCACCCTCTTTGTCGCTCATTTTCATTCCTTTACGCAGCATCTTATCTTATTGCAGGCCCTCGTGTAGGTTTTTTTGCGGAGTACTTACCTATTATACATACTAGTCGCGGAAACACCTCTCCTTGTTACATAGTGTATCTCGGTGCGGCAGGCATCGCGTCCAAGATCGTAGAAATCCATTGGAATTTTCTGTCATCCTAGGAGGGATTCTCGGTCTCGCTAGTTCGGTTCTACATATCAAGTAACACAGGTTGTCGTCAATCAGTTTCCCTGGCTGACTGGGGGTCGGGGAAATAAACGTTCTAGGGTTGACCGTCGGCTTCGGCGCTGGAAATTTAAGGTGCATGGGTACATACATTAATTGCGCTGGCATATTTGAAGCCCCTTCGAGAGAGACATCCAGGAGTTAGACGTAGGACATATACTGCATAGGATGAAACATCGGGTACCTCTTGACCGACTCGCGGCCAATTTCCCTACGGGCAATTATCGATGCGGTCGATTTCGCGCCCAATTGTATCCTTCGCCAAGATGCGTGCATATCGTATGCACCATTTTTGCAGCATGTAGAATTTGAAACCGCTGAATCTGCTAGTGTTCGAGGCGTTCAGCACCGTGATGATTGCATAGCGTTGAACGAGGTGCCACACGCCCTAGATTTCAAGAAACGGCTGGGAGAAAGAGCATATTGGCACTGATCAGTTTGACTGTGGAAACACAGAAGATACCTGCTTCGTAGAGTATGACCTAGGAAATTACACTGGGCCTGGGATACACGTAAAGGTCGCTGTAAGTGCCTAGCGTAGTGAGGCGCCGAGCAGTATTGGAAGCCCGGAGGCGGCCTGGAGGGCGCCCAAAATTAACGACAATAAACCTCCGCCCGGCGCCATTAGCCTTCGGCGTTCGAAGCTGTGGGCCCGAGATTTGTTGGACTACCAAAATAGCGGTTGATCAGAAGCCGAGTGAACATCTGCGGAATGTGCAAGTACTCACACTCACATGTGTCCGGAATGATGACGCGCATCCAGCAGGCTGGATACCCATAGGTTGCCAATAGGTCAGAGCGGGTGGGTACCACACTCGATTCCTCTGACAGCTTCTGGATTCGTTTCTTTCATGTGGCCAGCCTCGTTCGCAGAGATCTGTAAAGAGCTCAACCTTGGTGATGCTGGATGCCAGGCAACCAAGAAGAGGAAAATTTGAATAGTTAGAGCAACAAGAGCACTTTTCGCTTGTGAGCCGACCGCAGCGGCGCCGCCGCAGCATTGACTCCCACGACTGAGGGAAGATATGAACATAACTAAAGTAGTATTTGCAAAGAAACATGACATGTAAAGAACATCACCGAAGCATGAAAAGAGAGATGAAGACATTCGATCCAAGGCAGAGAGTGTCTCGAAAGGAAGAGGGTACGGGGGGCGGGTGGCAGAGCAGAGATGATGTACAAACGGCGGACGAAGGAAGTGGGGGTTAACTACTTCTGGGTCGTCTTGACGATCGGTACGATGATGATGACAAGCAGAATCGCTATGCCAACAGCAATGATGATTCTCATCTACAACAGAGGCATGAGATATTGGACCAAGGGACGATACGCGTATCACTACGTACCTTCATGTCTTTCCACCTTGATATGACAAAACAGAGTGGTGATCAGATGATGCCCTGGCCTTATGGAAAATCAATGTCTACATACCACATGTTCTGATGAAAGTATGCCATTAGTTCTGAATTTGAATAGAAAGGGAATCAAAAACTCGTACCTTCCGTACTCTGTTAGCACCTCTGCGGAATCCTTGTGCGGAGACGGCCAGATTATCTACGTTCCACCGTCGTTGCAGTGTCAGATACCATAGAACCCGCCTCCTCAGAAAAGCGCCACATGATAAAGGGGGTACCAACCAGTTTTGTCCTGCAAAGAATCTAGGCGTTCACCACGCTCGGCGACCTTGGTGATGTTCTCTCTCATGATCCCAACGGTGTCGTCGATCTGTGCCTGGATGGCAGCGGTTTTTGCATTCTGCGGACCACGATTGGGCTCGCCAGTCGGGTTGGCAGAGGAGCCACCGCGGGGAAGGTATGGATCATATGGTTCGGCGGGCCTATCAGCGGGAAGATAACGCTTCGTTAGCGATCTGCTCGCTGGTCAAGTCGTGCTCGGGGACGCCAGTACTCACATTATGTCGTTGTGCGTGAAGATGTGGGGGACGGCGGGGAGGAGATGGACGTGAACGTTGCGGGCCTTTGGATGGTGACGAAGGCTGTGGGTGGAGGAGCGGCAGGGCCCGTGCAAACACCCAAACACACCACAATTTTGCTTACGGCATCACACTGCGCAGCGATCGATGTTTACTTTGCAAGTTTTTTTACGTTCGCTTGACAAACGATCTCTTGCAAGGCGCTGCGTTTGCTCGGTCAATGGTTTACGAGGTGCCAATGGCCAGAAGCTATGAGCGCCTGCGCACGATTTCACGGGAACTGTGCAGACCCTCTGTCTATATTAGATCCGATAGGCTTCTTGCGGAGAAGTCGAAGAGAAGGCGGGCGATGATTTTCTTGATCTTCGTCATCGACAGCTTGCTAGCGGAAAATGCGAAACATCACACGTTTTTCTTTATCCGCGCGCACAATTGAAGTATGTGGCCGCAGTGTATATCAGGCGGAAGGGGTAGTGACAAGTGGACAGTAGGATTGGCCAAGCGCGCAGCGTCATGGAACAAAGAAACATAGGCTCGACGAGCAGCGCCTTGTCAAGACGGGTCTCCGGCTTATACGTTCTCTGTTAGAAGTGCAATACATAAGTAAAGAAGGGTAAAAAGAAAACACATTGAGAGTATACGTACGTGCTTTAGGCCCCAATCCGGTCTTCATCAGAGGGTTGACCATCTTGAAGACATCACCCACAACGGCGGAAACAGGATGGGTGCCATCGAAGTTCTCAGGGCTGCCTACGACGGGGAGGTCGTTCAGGAGGCCGCCCACGACGGGGAGACTTCCAACACTCGGAACTCCGGGGAGCGCTAGGGGGCTGTTGTTGGCCTGGCGGGTGGCAAGAGGGGCGGCGGCAGCAAAGAGGCCGAGGGTGACGGTAGTGAAAAGAGTGGCGAAACGCATGATGATGGGCGGTAAAAACGAATGTGGGAGGGGTTGTCGAAACAAGTACGAGTGCTGGGGTGGTGGGCAGAACTTTGGATCTGAAGAGAGCCGTGAAGAACTTTCTGTTTATAAGAGCGCGCTGTTCAGAGTTTCACACGTAGCGACCATGTGCTTTCGAAGTCGGAGTGGCATTTGGCTTGGGGCCGCACCACATGGTGGGTAAACCTTAGAAGCCGTGGCACACCGTGATGGCCTTGGTCAACGCTCAACTGCGCACCAAGAACTAACACAGCTGCGACAGATCCGGGATGCTGTAGAGTGCACAGCTGGTGCTCGGGCGATATTATCGCAGCCCGTGGGCAGTATTTGATGAGTGTCGGTATCATGCGCATCGGCCAACTCATTGGTAATTTGAGTATTCAATCTCCGTTACAAATGATTTGATGATGATAAATACTTTAGGGCCGGCCAGAATGGACCTGGCCTCGTTACATAATCTGTGATTCTAACCATCACTTTCAATTCGATCGTGCCACTAGTACTGCAGCTGGTTGCCAGACGAGCAGAGTATACGTACTGGAATACGCTAGATCTCTAGTATTATCATGCACTCTAGTCATGGCGGCTAAACTAGAGCGAGATATTGGCACCCAGCCTTCGCATTACTTACCGTGTCGTTGTATTCTCAGCTATTCTCAGCTACGGCCGAGGGGTCTTGGAGTTCTCAGTCAACCCAAGTGCCCGCATGGTGAGATTTAACTGGGGGGATGGGGCAAGAGGACGACCTGCCTCCTCTTGCTTCATCCTCCCTTTTTATTCAGTAAAGTGAAAGACAAAAGTAGTGCAGAATTCGTGTGTGGAGTGAAGAAGCTGGAACAAGGTCACCGAAAAGAAAAGAAGAGAAAAACAGAGAGTTCTAGTAGTGTAGGAAGAGGCGGATGAAGCTGGATGTCGAGTAAAAAAGAAACTGAACGGAAAGAAATCTGTTCGCGATACGAGATATTGATATTCAGTAAAACGGGTAGCGAGAAAATAACGGTAAGAATATCACATACCTATGATCAAGCACTACCAACCCCCGTTTACATTTTTAGCCTGCCTGCGCTGCCGATAATTGCGACGCCTCGGCTTCGACTCGCTCGCCGCCGTTTCGTTCTCGTCACCTCTTGTCGCCCAATCCGAGGCCCAAGCTCCGCGTCCCCTAGCATTCACATTCTGCACACCTGCCGACGATTCTGGATCCGTCTTGGTCGTAGCCTGCCCATGGGTGCCATTTCCCCCGCGCGCATCTCTATGCTGCCTTTCGCGAGGAGAGCCCCGAGGCTGGCGACGATCCGACAAATTGACCTCCGCGTTGACACCGTTCTGGCGGTTACGAGGCGCCCAGCGGGATGCTTGCGTGCCGTTACCGCCTGCACTAGACCCGTTTCCCTTGCCAGCATGACTCCCGGCCGGCCTTTGAGCTTCGGCGCCCGGCTCGTCTCGGTCCTCACTGGCGCTACACTTCTTGTTAATGGAAGATGATGCTATCGAAGGGGATTGCTGGGAGGGATAAGTGGACCGTTCTTGGGGACGCTGTGATGGCCGATTGGAGATGTCGGATACCTTGGAGGAACCTGGGACTGAAGTGGCAGCTGCAAGAGATTGAGGCTGAGCCGAAAGATAAAGCGTGAGGATGGAAGCTCATAACTCAAGGAGAAAGCACTTGAGACGTACAGATTTGGACTGAGATTGGGCAGTATGGGCGCGAGAAGAAGAAGGCTTCCCACGGCGACGACGGTCTTTCGTGGTCTTTGACGGGGCCGCGGTAGCATCGGCATCGGAACTCGCAGATGCCCATCGAGACGCCATAGTGCCTCCACTGGTAGCAACACTCTCCAGCGCCGCGATAACCGCTGGCGTGGATTCCTCTGCTGCACGGGGGGCATCCTTGCAAAGTGAAGACATCGTAAGCAAAGGAAAAGATAAACTGAGTTTGGGGGGAAATGGACGTACCATCGGCGCAGATGGAGCATCCGCAGAGCTAACATCACCCAAAACGCGCGAAGCCACAATGGGCGCAGGGAACGGTGGCAAGGACGACAGGAGAGTATCAACCTCTACGTCTAAAAGCAAATCAACGTCAATGAAAAATAATACAAGTCGCATTTATGCATATGTGTGCACCTGTCGCGCTCACAACCTCGGGTTCCCTGCGCACATCTGCCTCGGCGAGCCTACCGACTTCCAAGTGGACAGGGGCGGTAACGACCGCATTGTCCAGGTCAATGGTGACGGATCCAAGAGCGGGAGTTGGAGCCATCGACTTGAGGCAATCGGGAGTCGCTGTGGGCATCGGTGCGGGTGATGCCTCTGAAACTTCCTCAATAATCCCTTCTTTTGGAAGAGCATCAGCCAGACACTTGGTCGACGTGAAAAGACGACACCAGCTTACCGTAATCACCGCCAAGCGGGACCAACCAGACGTCCGAGAACACTATGACAGTATCATAAAGCGAAAACACCGAAGCATCCTCCTCCACCGAGGCGACGTAAACATGCATGCATGTAATCCACTCCACCCACGCCATGGGCAACTCGCCCGACGCGTCGACGCCTTGGTACGCGAGTACCTCGTACTGGTACTGATACTCGAAGGGGACGCTAGTGAAGTGCATCCCACTGTCGTCGGTGGACTCGAAGCTGGACCAGGCGTCGAGAGTCGGCGTGTCAAGGGCGTCGTCGACTGAGGCGTACGCAGGCGTTACTTGAGGCGCCCACAGAACGAGTGCGTTGGTAGCGGGGGCGGGAAGCATCTCCTCCATGCTGGTGTCCGCGTCGGTGCTGAAGGCGGGATCATCAAACTCATCCGGGAGCGTGACGGTGATGCCAACAGCGGCAGGAGCGGGGACAGGAGCGGGGGCGGAGGCGGAAGCGGCAGAGGGAGCAGAGGTGATGATGCTGATGATATTCGCAACTTCAATGACTTCTTCCATCTTGACTTCGTCGTTCGTGCATTCGCTCTCTTCTCCAGCCTCAGCCTCAGCATGAGTCCCAAGGACAGCGCTGTCGTCGTCGTTCTCCTCAGCTTGAACGAAGCCCACAAAGCCTTCTGGCTCCGTGGCCGAGGTGAGGTCGATCTGATATGGTGTAGGGAGGGAGTCCTGGGGCGACGCGGGAGGCGACTGGAGGGCGGAGGCGGGAGGGGATGCGATAGCGAGCGGGGTGTAGCGGCGGGGGCTTCGATACCGGTCGATTATGGCGACCAGATGGATGGAAACCAGGAGAAAGAGGGGGAAGAAGAGATAAAGCAACCAATGATTGCTTGTGGCGCGATGAACTTCCCAAGAACTGTCGGCGGGCAAGTTCGCAGCTGGGCGTGCTTCCCTCTGTTCATAAAAGTAGTTAACATCGGGTAGAGAGGATGAGGAGGGAGGAAGCGTGGTCACCTCTTTAAGATAATCGACTGGAAGCAGCATAGGACGGAAAGTGGCGGGAAGCGGGGGAGCGTCCGCGCCGTTGTAGTAGGAAATAGCCGAGAGAATAATCGAGAGAACGGTCGTTGGTTCGACCATCTTGCTGTGAATCGTGTACGGGCTGCGTGTACGCTGGTGCTGCTGATTCGGTGAAGATGATGACGGTGGACGATGAGGAAGGAAAGGCAGCAGCATCCGCTATGCATACCGCCCCCCGCGCCTGGGTCACGTGCGCTTGACCTCTTACCACCTCCAGTCGCGCGGAGTGCAGCTCGGGCTGCATTTGACTAGCCCCATCAATCATCAAGCCGGCGTGTTTACTATTCAGAATCGTCTGCAAATGCCTGGCGTGGATACCAAGTGAGTGGGAATTGGAGAGGACGAACGACATACAGGGCACTGAGAAGACATTGCTTCGAGGATCCCAGCAACATCGATGCAAGTACTATGCTCGCACCATAGCGCACTCAAACGCATTACAAGGCCCCGCGCCGAACATGCCCTCTACGACGTATGGAACCTACCAGTGGGACAGTTCACCCTCTGTCATTCAATAAAGAAAAAGGACGAGGCCTTGCAAACGTGCAAGGAGCGGTCTGTGAGCGTGTGTTGGAGGGAGAAGGGAGGGCGAACAAGAACACGTCAAAGAAGGTCAAGGTATATGATTTTCGCATGTTGAATGTTAAGTACTTACTCGGAAATGACACAGGGCGCGTATTGTAACAGGGCATGCATCATCCCATCAAGCCGCTGTCAGGAGCAGAACGCAGAGCTTACCGCGATATCGCGCGCTAGCGGCTTACTCCTATGCAATCACAGACGGCTGCGAAAATGTGTCGGGATCGCGCATCACCGATAATGGCACGCGCATCCCAGCACCTTTTTGCAGACGCCTTTGAACGCTTCAAAGGAATACTATCCTCCTTTTGGGCACCTCCGTGGCCACATTTACCGACAAGTTCAACGACTCCATCTATGCAGACCAAATGACAGCTACGCGATCGTGCCGCGCCAACAGTTCATTGTCATCGGCTAAGGTTACGGGTGGCGTGCCAGATGGACAAGCTTTAGCTTTGGTAGGCACTGGAATCCACGCTGAAGTTTCCTTGGCTGTCTAAGTTTGAGACGCGTCTGCAAGCTCAGGATCGACGCACACGAGCTATGGAGCTGCACAAGTATAATTCGTCGATTTTATGAATAGCTCCATGCCTCAGCCAGGGGGAACGGGGGGGGGGGAGGCAGGAGTGAGTGTGCCTCGCGTCGCATCGTCATGACTCCGGCTTATTGTTGAAACTTGGCATAGCAAAGTCACCGCACTGATTACCGCAGTTGAGGGCTGTGGCCTTTTATGATGCCCTTTCTCTGTAAAATGTATGAAAGGTCGGCAACCTGCTAGCTTCAGCACGCCCAGGAATGTACGAATGTTGATTGCAAACGCACCCTTCAAGCTGTAGCAACCATGTACGGCGGCGGCGGCGGCGACGGCGCGTGAACACCAAAAGGCTCCTGCATCTATTCGCGTAGGTGTTGCATTAATCTTTAATCGCTCAGCTTGGAAGCACTGTATCTTGGTGACAATCTGAAACCATGTGGCGTCAAGGTGAGTGACTACTTCGAACAGATCTAACGGGAGGTCATACCTCTTAGCAGATCAGGTGCTATACATTCGCCTGGCATTACTTCTCCTGGGAAGTAACATGTAATGGAAAGCTGCGCTATGAGAGAGGCAACTTCGCACAGTCATAGAGAATATGTGTTTGCTTCCGACGAGCTCTGCCCTGATGTTTTTTGTTTAGAACATCCACAAGATCTAAAAAGAGCGGTATCTCTCTGTTTCGCACCATCGCGCTGCTCAGTGCTCATAAAATGTTTACACGTATTCTGGGATCTTAAAACTCGCAATGGCGATATCTTGTCGAGTTTCCGTGCCGTGACCCGGAATCAACCTCAAAAGAGGACTCCCCAGCGGTCGCCAAGAACGGAACGGCCTTGAGTTGATAAGGCGCCGCTGGCCTCCTAATATCCCAATTTGCCTGCGTTTCGAGATAGTACTTGATCTAAATGAAGCCATTTTGCTCCAAGGTATCAGTATTCGATTGTCTCCAGTCATTCCAACAGACTCGTTTAAGGTCGTCCTTATCGCTACGCAGCTGTGAGTGACTGCGGAATACCTACCATGGCTCTCCTGATGATCAAGCGACTGACTCGAAGGTGGTCAGGCGGGTCTCTTCGACCGAGTCTGACCTTCTTATTGGTGCACACCCGGTCTCTGCTTACATTAGGGTTCCCACTACACGCAGTACATCTACCTGTTGCAGCATTCTTGCGCGTCGTGGGGGTACGCAGATTGCTGGGATACCCAAGATGAGTCAGTTAGACATAGCGGAGCATCGACTGCGCAGCTGTATGCAGCAGCTCGATTTGCTACCTCTCAGGGCTCTCCACATACGCAAGCTAGCGTACGTGACCCATAGTAGTTGCTCATAAAAGCGCGACGGGAGCGTGCGTCGACCCTATCTTCACTTGCAGATAGCCACCCGTCTCTCCCAGCGCCAACCCCCCATGTCGTCTTTGAACTCTCCCTCTTCCGCCACTCTTACTTCCGAGTCCCGCGATGACGAGCACCAAAAAAGCTCACCCTGTGTATTCCGTCGCGTGTTCCGTAATCTGCGCCGGGGCCCCGATCAAGATCGCGCGGGTCCTACGAGCGAGTTCGACTTGGGTGCCGACACGGCAAGCGTAGCGTCCTCCTGGGACCTCGCAACCCTGAGCTCGGCTAAAGAACCCACAAAGGACGAGGCTCAGGCACTGACCGACGAGAAAAGGAAGGGCCAGCCTGGGAATACTTCTCGCCGGCGGGCTGGTGAGCCGATGGCCCAGATGACATACATATAAACATGATGTGGGCGGCCGAAAACTCTTATTCTCTTTCCCTCTCTTACTAAACGTTGGTCCGCTACTCAGGCCGCAGGAGACGTGCGAATCAGGAGTCAGGACCGGCTTTGTTTCACCATCTATTTTCCCGTATACACCACGTACTATTGTTTTTGTTTACTGTACGCACGTACTATATTTCGCATGGAGCAAAGTAAAGAAGCTTGAGAGTGGCCGGTGGTTCTGGAATCTCGAGGTTAATATCAGCTTGTATCCAAGCTTAAACCCAAATTTTCCGGGGAAACTTGCACGTCACTGCCGTCATATATCAGCTTCTCTACAGGATACAGGGGACTGCCGTACCCCGCTTAGCGGTGCCGGTTCAAATTTCTACGTTGAAAAAAAAGGAACGGGTATAAGAGACCGATTATTCCCAGGCGTTCTCTCGGCTGCCATTCAACGCCAGGACCTTGGAGCAGGATCCCATCACTTGCGCCGTGACGTGTCTTCTCTTGGTTCAGGCTTCCAGGGACTGCTCGTACAAGGCTGCGAGAGCACGGCAGAACCACTTCGTTGTGAGCGCTGGAGATGCCCGGATAGGCGACCACGGCCATACGTTTCTAGATTTGTGCGGGCGCACTGCAGCTCGCAGCTCAGCTTTCACCGAGGAACTTTAATCTCTGTTCTCTCTCGGCACTTGCCAGCGCCAACTCTTTCTATGTACCGTCTCAGCGCGCAACCCGAAGGGGAGAAAGAAGCCGCACAAGCAGCCAGGCCAGTCTCGCTGTTGTAAGTGCGTGCAAAAACGTCGGAGAACCCTTGTTCCCCGCGTCTCTCTGTCCCACCTCCAAGCACCACTAACACATAACACACGAGGCTTGATATTCCGTCAAATCGCCATTTCTTTCTCACAGAACATCGTCTCCGATTCTTCATGTGATCTGGATATCTCCTTTTGCACTCGACCTGCCCTCGTGACCACCCCCGTTTGTATAGGCACTTCTACGAGCATGATCGGCATTCGTGCTTCGAGAAGAGCTCGGCATCTCACAGTACTCCATGGGGCGTGACGAAGAAGTCTCAGCACGGCCAGTAGCTGAAGAATTTCGGCTTGACGTTACAAACCAATCGGAAAAGCTCGGGCCGTATGTTGTATCTGGGTCTGGGTCGAGTAAAGAGGGAGATATCGGGGCCGTCGGTTCGAGTCTACCTGGTTGAGTGCGACGCGATTCTCGACAATGTAGAACATGGAAACGGAACGCTAATCATCATCCATTGCTATGGCTGTCCATCATGCTACCCCAACCTCAGCCTTACCTCGCTCGAAGACTTGCGGAGATACCGACGTCCGAAAGCTCGAGCGATGAACTTGGCTTCGCTGGACATCCTCAGTGTATTAAAAAAGCGTTTAAACTATCGTCGTTTGGAGAAAATACCATTCAATCAGCAAGGCATAATCTCGGCGGTCGTGTGAGCCTTGGAAAGTCGGGGCCATACCGCGAAGGCCACCACTGGCCACCGAATTCACTCCCAGACTTCGAAGCTGAAGCATTCGCCCTAGCTGCAGCTTGCTTGACGACTCGTTCTTTTCACCGACAAGCTCTCACTATGCTGGATTTTTTCCGAGCTGGCCTGGTGCGTTTGTATATAAAGTGTCCTGCGTAGCTCGCATTCTACATCATCCCAACGGACAGCATCATGTTGTACAAGGCCTCTCTCGTCTCTCTATCTCTCTTCGCCGCTGTCCGCGCTCAACAAGTCGGCACTCAGCTGGCAGAGACCCACCCCAAACTCAATTGGTCCAAATGCACCAAATCCGGCGGCTGCACGACTGTCGCGGGCAGCGTCACGCTCGACTCCAACTGGCGCTGGCTCCACACGACCAGCGGTTACACCAACTGCTACACCGGTAACGCGTGGGATACCTCCCTTTGCCCCGACGGCGCCACCTGCGCCAAGAACTGCGCGCTCGATGGCGCCGACTATCCCGGCACTTACGGCATCTCGACCAGCGGCAGCGCGCTCACTCTCAAATTCGTCACTACCGGCGCCAACAAAAACGTCGGCTCCCGCGTGTACCTCATGGAAAACGACACCAAATATCAGATGTTCAAGCTCCTTAACCAGGAGTTCACGTTTGATGTCGATGTTTCCAAACTCCCCTGCGGTCTCAACGGCGCGCTCTACTTCTCCGAGATGGCTGCCGATGGTGGCCAGTCCAAGGAGCCCAACAACAAGGCCGGTGCCAAATACGGAACCGGCTACTGCGACTCGCAGTGCCCCAGGGATATCAAGTTCATCGGTGGCGAGGTTAGTCTTCGTTCCTATTCTTTTCATTGACGTCGCCCTTATTCAAATTTTATTCATAGGCCAACGTCGCTGGCTGGGGCGGCTCAGCCGGAGACCCGAACTCGGGAACCGGTAACTGGGGCGCTTGCTGCAATGAGATGGATATCTGGGAAGCCAACTCCATCTCCACCGCCTACACCCCCCACCCCTGCGCCGGCACGGGCTTGGTCCGTTGCAGCAGCAGCGCCGGTACCTGCATCGACAAAGACAGGTACGGCAGCATCTGCGACCCCGACGGTTGCGATTTCAACTCCTACCGCATGGGCGAGAAAGAGTTTTACGGCCCGGGGAAGACTCTCGATACCACCAAGCCATTGACCGTCGTGACCCAGTTCCTCACCTACGAGGGTACCGCCACTGGCGCACTCAAGGAGATCCGCCGCCTCTACCTCCAGGGTGGAAAGATCATCCAGAACACCAAGGTCAACATCCCCGGCATTCCAGCCGTCGACTCCATCACCGACTCCTACTGCGCTGTGCAGAAGGGTGTGTTCGGCGACACCAACGCCTTCGCCAACAAGGGCGGTCTCACCGGTATTGGCAAGTCTTTCTCCAACGGTGTCGTCCTCGTCCTGAGTATTTGGGATGACTACGCTGCCAACATGTTGTGGCTCGATTCCAGCTACCCCGTCGACAAGGACCCTTCCCAGCCCGGCATTGCCCGCGGAACCTGCGCCACCACCTCCGGCAAGCCCTCCGATGTCGAGTCCCAGTCCCCCAACGCCACCGTCGTCTTCTCCAACATCAAGTTCGGTGATATCGACTCGACCTACAGCACGACCGGCTCTCCCACCACCGGCCCACCCACCGGCACCACGACCAGCTCTGCCCCTACCGCCACTCAGACCAAGTACGGTCAATGGTGAGTCGTACTCCTACTGTTTTCCTCCATACGATTCACTGACCCAAACTTCACCTTGCACAGCGGTGGCCAAGGATGGACCGGACCCACTCGGTGCGCCGCCGGCAGCACCTGCCAGGCCCAGAGCCAGTGGTACAGCCAGTGCTTGTAAACGGTTTAGACTGGGATATTGGCGGCTTCGTATTTTTGAAAATGAGCCAATAATGTACCCTAAAAAGAGCGGGTTAGAATATAAAATGTCACCGATTCTCATAGCATCACTGTTTCGCGGCAGCGAACATATAAAAGCTAAACTTGAAGGCGAACGTCTCGAGTACTTTCGAGCGTCGAGCCTATCCCCTCGGCCCATACTTACCGCTTTCCGTTACACGTCACCTCGAAATGGTACATACCCGAAGTCGCTGCGTTGTAAGTTGTGCCGTCGGCATGCCGTCGGCCTTGAAAGTTGACGCGAAGTTCCAACAGGTTATGTTCGAGCGGAGCCTAAAACATATTTACATCCATCAGAGTATGAATTCGAACTTCTCATCGGCACTCACCACCATCTTCGAACCAGCGTCACCAGATATCGCGTAGGACTACCTGTCTCCGTGCGAAGGGTTAACGGGTCCGGTTCGTGGAGCCTCGGTCTGTCCAATAGTATGACTACAGTACACCCCATTTCGCCTCGGGCAGGTATACCGCCAGTACTGTTTACAAAAATTCTGTGCGCAACACCACCTGTGCTTGTATCGGGCTTCGGGTTTAGGCATGCGCTAAACAATTGTTCCCTGGAACCTTTGTCCTTGACCTTGGCGAAATCCGTTTCCTCAAAAATCCTCCTGCGTCATCCAAGTCACCGAGCTTCACACACCCTCAAACACGTTAATTAATATCGTCCTTACAGGCCCGCCAACCTAGACCCTCCTGCGCGGCTGCGTGCAGAAGCCAAGTGACGATCAGATTATACAATGACTCGCAGCCGTGCCAAGTCGACCTTCGTCGAAGCTCCCATTGGTCAGGCTCAGATTATAATCGCATCGATACCGATGGATGCCGGTTCATCTCAGCACCCACGGCGTATTCGACGGATTATCTGACTAAGTCGGTCCCGGCTGTGACTGTGCCATGACTCGAAGAAGTCTCACAAACGTCGTGAGACCGACGTATTCGACTCGCGATCGAGCTGCGGCATCTGCAATTGGACTGCTCGTCCGAGAGCGAGCGAGGCTGCGCTCCCGAAGAAACCAGGCACCCCTCTCGAATCGTTCTCTCCTGGTGCTGTGCTCTATATGACGAGTCATTCTGGAATCTGCGGCACAGCAATCCAATGCATACCTTTCGGTGTAGAACCCCGCATCTGCGAATTCGGGTCAGCATGGCTCACCTATAGTGACCAGCACGTACAAAAGCAGCTGGGGCAGCGTCGTTTCTAACCCAACTCACATCGGAACGACAATCACTCGTCTCCTCCCTTAACAACCAAGCTCGTAATCACATCCACATCATCCAAACTCAATATCATCAGCACAATGTCATCCTTGAAATCGACCTCTTCTTCCGTTTCCCTCATCTCCGAGCACCAAGAGAAGCGCTCGAGAAAGCCCTCCAACCTCTTCCGCCACGCTCTCCGCAACTTAACCACCAGCACCCGCGAAACGTCATCCGCCAGCGCCGCCCAGCGCCAGGAGTCGAGCTCGCACGCACTAGCGTCGACTGGGGCATACGCGCCCCTGGATTACGCAAGCGCAGGCTCGGGCCAGCGTCGAGAGCCCACCGAAGAGGACCTCCGCCTCGCAGCGAAAGTCCTCGCGAGATACCAGAAGACGTCTACTCCCGACCGGGGGGTAGGTCAGCAGCTGCTGATATTGTAGACGGCCAGAGTCGTCGTGAATCGTACGTGTCAAACTGGTGTAAGGCCTGCAGTCCAATAGACTAACATTCCATTTGCACACAGAATTTCCCTTGCTTGCTATCCCTACTTGATTTTCCATGACACATATTCATAGCTTGGCTTTATATTCGGCGGCTGGAGCGTAACCAGATTTCACATATATTCGCTTTAATATTACATATCCCAAATCCCCTCAACTGTTTTTTTACCTTCAAGTTCTATCTTCTAAACCATATCTCGCCTTACCTGCGCGTGGCAGACACGCAGATGTTATCGCTGCCCGGCAGCTCACACAAGTGTCTAGATTTTGAGCACTAGACCGTTCCAAGCAGTCCGTGTGTGTGACTTGCATAGTCATCGTCCGGCTTGCTAGTTGCCCTCCATGTTATCTGACCTGCACGTAAAGCACGAGGTGTGTTTAGGCTTGTTCGAAAATGAAAATTGTTCGCCGAGCTATATAGAAGGAAGTGCGTTGTACTTAGGATACAGGAAAGATGTAAAAAAAAAAAAGGTCCAAAAAAGAGTGCAGGGAGGGAACGTGATGGATCCGCTCTTCAAAAAGGATCTACTGATGTCCGTCCTAGGATTGAAGATAGACTAGTGATGCAAAGGCAAGAAGAAAAATGTAAATGGGGAGTTGTCGACGGCCTGGTAAGCTATTTCACAATTTTTGGATTGTGGATTGAGGTGGGGCGTATTTCACCTGCGGAATGATATGGTAAATAAGGGATCGAAGACGGGATGGGCTGCACCGATCTTACCATCTCGACCTCTTTGAGCTCATACCCACACTTCTTGTAGAAGGCTATACGTACCAAGTAAATAATTTAGCGAATGCCCGTGGTGAAGATGAGACCGACGAAACGATACGCACGGATGTTAGCCTCGCTGCAGTTCAGGATGGTCTTGTACGCGCCCATGCGCTCGCTGATAGCGGTGAGCGCCTCAATGATCCTCAGGCCGAGCTTCTTTCCTTGCATGCTCTTATCGACAGCAATGTCTTCGATGTGCCCGACGGTGCCGAGACCGCGGATGAATTTGCGCTCGAGGAAGACGGTACCGACACCGACGAGGGAGTCGTTCGCGCGGTTAACGATGACAATGGTGAAGTACGACTGGGGGGCTGGGGGAATGGCTTTGGTGGAGCTGAACTGGGTGAAGTATTGTTCGTAGCCTGTGTCTGGTGCTTGCGTGAGCACGGTGAGGAGCTTGAGATGGCCGCGGTGGTAGTCTGTCGACGAGAGTGGGCGAAGCTAGAGAAGAAAAAAAGAAAATGTCTCGGCGACCGATTCAGTCGTCAGGGAGTCGAGGAGACTTACGTGAAGCTCCTGCGGCAAGGCCTTCTTGACAGAGTCGGGGATGAGGTTGGCGGGGAAGAGGAGGTCGAGCTCAGCGTCAGCGGTGAAGGAAGGCATGCTGGATGGTTGCGGAGTGGTGGTGGTGGTGGTTGCGGTGAGCAACGTTTGAACGTCGAGGACGGTTTTATATGGATTAGGGCGGACCACAGCCAGCTTCCTTTTTGGGAGACAGCTACTATTTTTGGCAGTCGCGGCGCCTTTGCATAGCTTTCACGATAAGCACAGGCCGGTCGCGTGCGCTTCGCCATTGGCCGTATTTTTTTTTCTCACCGAGTGAGCACACAGCAAGGATTCAAAGTCTCGAGACGTGCATATGCATAGGCGCGTAATGAAGAGGCAATGGCCCATTGCCCCGGCGTGGAATGAAGGCATACAATACATAGAATGACACAGCGGAAATCGGCTTAACGGCCGCCCTTGCCCTTCATTTGTTGTTTCGAGACTTTTGGTGCACCCGAGGTCGTCGTAGCGGGGCGAGCGGCCTGACGTGCAGCATAAAATGTGAGCTGGTGGACGCACTACACGACGGTGAGCTGATTCGAGTCTTACCTTGGACTTCTTCGCCTCCTTCTCCTTCTTCTCTGCCTTGGCCTTAGCAATCGCAGTCTGTCTGGCGGCGGTCCTGGCCTGGGCGCTCTGGTTTCGGCGTGCAGCGATAGCGGCAAGATCGGCACCGACGATGCCACGCTGGTGTTTCACGGTACGACGCGTCCGCTTCTTGGTCGTCTCCTCAGCGAGACCCTTCTTGTGGTGGCGGCGGTAGAGAACGGTCCATGCAATCTTTCTCGGGTTCTTGCGTTGGAGGAAAAGCGACTCTGACTTGGCGCCAGAGAAACGGAAGACCTAAGCCGCACGATGATTTCGATTAACGGGCGTACTATGGATGATGGAATGGCAGCAATGGCGTACCCTGCTGTCTCCACGGACGTAGAGCCTCCCCTTGCTGGGGTAGATTTTGCGGAGGGAGAAATTATCGATCTCGACCTTCTACTCGACCCAAACACGGCTCAGTAAACGCTGAGGATCGTAGCCAGTAGAGGATTCATTTACGAACCATCTATACGAGTAAATACGCCAGTTGTATACAAGTTAGCAAACCATTGGTTTCCCGGTGCAGAGAGAGCAAAGAACGAGATAGGATGATATGGAGCTCAGTGCGAGGACCGTCGTCGAATCAAGGGCGTATCTCCAGACAGCTGTTCCCTCTGAGCTAAGACCAGTACTCTTCATCCGTGATCGCACTCTTCAATCCACCCCTAGACTTCACGAATCCGCCGTATCCTCGCTCCACAAAGGTCCCATACGCATCGTAGTACGCTCTTCTGACGCAGGTTCGGTTCCCAAGGCTTACCTTGCTGAAGTTCCGGCGCTGTCGTCGAGTTTTGTTGGTGTCTTGAAGGTGGTGTGGTAGGCCGCGGCGTAACGAGCACGGGCCCCTTCGGAGGCAAACTCTGGGCCGAGATGCCGATTGCCTTTGTTCGACCCAACGCCAGATCCCTTTATGCCCAACCCTATTCAACCACGGTCACGAACTTGAATTCTCTTCTCTTCACTTCGCCATCAACTTCCAAAAGGAAGATATGCGCGTGCGCAGGTCTTCGTCCTCGATCTTTTCAAGGCATACTTTATGTCATCCGTGGCTCTGGCTAGGATCGAGTTTCTATTGTCTTGTTCTAACGAAACCCTGCGATCGCCTCGAACTGGATGCATGACGACTACTTAAAGATGATAAAAATGCCAAAGGACGATGGCTTGTAGAATAAACAAGCACAAGTCTACAGTTCTACGTATACATCCGCTCTCGAGCTACAAGATGATCTTCGCAATACACGTCTCCGGATCCATCCGGGGAGACTCTACAAGAAAGTATGGGGCAGCTCCTCTACGAAGTATCCTCGAATATATTACTTGGTTTCCGCGCTGCCTTCCCAGCGGGGGGAAACGGGCGGCAGAGCGTGCACCGTTCGCAAAAGATAGCTGGTCACGACGTCGTCCCTGTCGCTCAAACGGAGGCTCTCTCTGCGGCGCATGCGCCGAGGCAATTTCGCGCTAGCGGTCGTGGAATCCGAATCTGAGCCGTTTCCGGAAGTGGATGTACTGTCTGTGGCGCTATGGTCACTGCCATATCCATCCGGGCTTATCAGTCCCAGGCTGTTATTGGATATCTGAGAGTCCTACAATAACCGGAAGTCGAGGTTGGTCGAAGAATTCTAGGGAGGATGCTATAGGTAGACAGCTAAAAAAATGCGTACGATGGAGGTCTGTCTTCGCGGCATGCTTCGTGTGGTGGCCATTTGAATGTGTTCGGGGGTGATGGGATGATTCAGATTATAGGTTGGGGGTGGAGGTGTACGGTGATCGTCGGGTAGGTCGTAGCCCACGCACACTTTGCTTAAGTACTGCGTCATAGTCGACGATGGGGAGGGAGGACAAAGGTGGGCGCTGACCGCAGGCGTCAATGAGTACCGCAGCGAGAGCCATGACCACGGTAGCCATCGTCTGGTTACGTAACCCCGTCGCACTCCGTAGTCATTCACACGGCTCCGCCAGCCTGGGAGGCAGGTTAAGACAATGAGGCGCGAGGCAGTTTCCATTGATTCATTTGCCTAGAGCTCGTCCAGGCGCCCAAGGCATGCCTGGTGCCTCACGCGAGCACGCAACGTGGTCATTCTTTTGTACACCACACTCCAATTGTTTTATTCAGCGGAGAGCTGCAGGCACGCCGAGCTAGGCGATGAATTGCTATCCAGTGGAAGGCCGTGGGGGTGCCCTTGTTTGCAGCTTTTCTTGAAGTTGAGAGGCAAAAGGAGCGCTCCTCGCACGCGCCAGTGCCGATTACCCCACCCCTTCGCAATGTATACAAATATCCAGTTAGATCATTCGGGCGGGCGCCATGATATATTATCGACGGCGGCTTCAATGCTCGCTATGAATGTGTGATGTCTACAATACGCTCTAGAACGAGGTGGAAAGAGAAAAGTCCACAATGAAACCAGTAGAAGGTTAGATGAGAGATGGATATAGCTACAGAGCTCGAAGGCATGAAAAGTACAAATGTGGGTGTGAATCGTGTATAGCAAAAAGAGAGCAGACGCGGGAGAAGGGAGCCAAGTTTAAAGGATGAATGCGAGGAGCTGCCATGCGGCCCGCGCGAGGTGGACGACGGCTGCGAAGCGATAGCCATACGCTAGGAATATTTTGGGGCCGATGGACGTGCCCATAGCTTGTCCAAGGCAGATCTGTTTAGTCAAGTGGAAGCGCGCGATCAGCCCTAATTTGCTCGCCCGGGGATATGCGGGCCAATGTGCACGTACGGAGATCATCAAGATTGTATTCAGGCGAGTTCGGCTCTCAGCTGAAATCCTGAAAATGATAGGTATTTCGTATCACGCTGATCTGACGCAGGCGGCAAGAAGAACGTACCCAGAGACTGTAGCAGAAAGCGAGATCTGCTGCACGTGCCATGCCACTTCCAAGCCTATGGCCGAGCATTGGTATGTGGTATACAGTAAGTAAACGGAGTTGGTAACGCACAAAGAAAAGCTATAATAATTGCAAGAATACTATCCCCTCCAAAGCTGAGCTGAATAGTTTGCGAGAGGGTCATAAGCACGGCCGACATGACTGTCACCATTGGTGGGAGAATCTTGTCCACACTGTGCCCGATTAACAAGGAAGATGCGACACCGGCCAATCCTACGGAAGGGAAAGATCAGAAAGACGAACAAAGCCAGAGATATGGGACGAGTCTCGTACCGATCAGGCCAAAGAGCCCGGTTTGATGTCTAGATAGGGGGAGGGTGGAGGGTTAAGAACGGCAATGGAAGCTATAAGAGGGCGAAGATATTTACGTAGAGAAGCTATGGGGTGAGTCGGAGAGAAGGAAGGTCGCAGTGACCCAGGAGCTGCCGAAAGTTGCGCTTGAGGCGATGGTAACGAGGGATGACTGGATAAGAAGCGGTTCCGTCAGGGCGTGGTTAATTGTCGCACGAATCGTCCCGGCATAGGTTGTGGCCGCTCCCTTTTCATAGAGCATGGTGGGGGCAGCATCCTCGGGGAGAGTGAAATAGAGCAATGATAAGACGGCGTATTGGCCTGCGATAGCAATAAGATTGAGAGCCAAGAGATCACGCCAAGAGATCACGCCAAGAGAAGAGGGAAGCGTACCGCTAACGCTGACCCAGTAGATGCTACGGAAATCAGAGTACTGCGCAGCCACACCAGGGAGAACGCGAGCGAGCGGTACGCCAATAAGCCCCCCGGCCAACACGCACGAGGTCGCTGCCACTTTGCTACGAGCCTCCGCCCGTTCAGCTGTCAGGGAGAGGAGGAGCTTAGAGAAAATGTGAGCACTCCAGCAAACACCAGAGAGGTGATCACGGGGCTTACTAGGGGGGTGATCGAGAACATGCCAGCGAGGAATGAAAAGAGCTGAAACACCAGAAAATTCTGCGCAATAGCGAGCCCGAGATTGTGGATAAGGCGGCAAACAGAACAAGGAAAAGGGTTAGCCCCCGCTTTTGAATCAGAGACTCAAGCGGCAAGAGCAGTAAAAGGCCGGCGGCGCAGCTGATAAGCAAAAGTTAGAAAGGCAAATATCATGAGGTGGTATCAGAACTTGGTACCGTACCCAGCTTGAACAAGAGCAGGTGCGCGTAGCGCGATCTCGCGAGAGACGTTAAATTCATGTGAAAGGTGGGCTTTACGCAGATGAAAAAGGGGGCGAGGTGCGAGAGGTGAACGAGCAGCTTACTAAGGAGCGTTTGGCATTGATATAGATTCATGACTACGAGAGATGTGGTACGAAAGACGCGGTATAAGCATAGCGATCAACACCTCCCTTGAAGCCTGCTTACCAGCTGCCCAGTACATTAGTTCACCTGAAGGGACTTTCACGAGAGTAGAGACTTACAGAATATGTTGGAGAGCGCAAAGGTAGCCATAGCGAAGCGACCGATAGAGATTGGGCCCATAGAAATGATATTTGTAGTCATAAAGCCGCGATAAAACTCAGTCTGGAGTGTCTTCACAACTGCAGCTTTGAGCCTCCAACCACTTTTTGCTCTGGTGATTTTATACCAGCGCGTCCCGGGATGAATACCGCCGGCCCCATGGCCGAAATGAATTGAGTATTACATAGTATAAGCGGTATGGGTCCACTGCCCGAGTGCCCGAGCGGAGGTTAATCAGGATAGATCAGCAATTCAAGTAGAACGCGCGCGAGCTGGGTAGCTGGGGGTGGCGTAAATCCTGGCCATGGGGTAAATATCCTTGGGAGAAAATCAACACTGTACATTTCAAATCCAGATAGAGCATCAGTGCCAGAGTTATGCAGGATTTGAGCCACCACTAGGGCAAATACCACCGCTAATTCCAGATTGGCTATGGTAGTATGGTACATCGAACTCTGTTTCTTGGCAAGATTGATGACTGTAGCTTTTCGGCTTCTTAAGCTGTGCGGGCGCACCATAGCTCACGCGCACGGCCGCGGGTGGCAGCTCCGCGTTTCAATGGTAGATATCGCACTGCAATTCGGGACTTTTAGCAAAAAAGGTCATAAGCGAGTGGCAGTCCAGGACTCCAGGCACAATGTATGTACTTACACTGCCTGTGGTTTCCATTCGAATTCCGCGATTTCCTGTCTATGATGTTCTTCCTATCAACCATGAATCCGATGGGATTCGATGGCGTCAAGGGTAGCTTGCATATCTTTCAGACTGCCAAGCCAGCAAAGTAGCCGAGCCCAGGCAAGCTGAGCGCTGAGGTTCAAGCTCCGAATCAAACGTCAACTAGGTATGCATATGATTCCCGACATTGAAAGTCTCTCGATTAGCATGGGAACTTGGTGCGGTAACTGCTTACAGGCTACCCTCTCGTGCCAAAGCCTCTTCAATATCCAAGCCTATCGCCTCCACGTAGCTCTTTTCTTTGGGAGCCCATCCCAGCTCGGCCGCACGTTTAGCGAGACAGTTGCAGTTGCTCGCCATAAACCTGAGTAGTGCGTATTTGGTAAGTAGCCATTAGCTGAAGGCGGAAGATCGATTAATACCTTGCAAGCCGGCCCGCCTCTTGGAAGCTGACGCTCTGTGCGCCGGGAGTCTTTATATGACCTTGATCGTACAGCGCGTCCCCGATGCTCGTCATGACGTCCTTCCACGAGTGTCGTCTGGCAGTAGCAATGAAGTATCTTTGATAAGCATTTGTCTTTGGCGGCCCTTCCAAGCTGAGCTTGAACACTCTGAGATAGATGTCGATCAAGTCATTGACGTGGATCTGTCGGCAGCACGCTGGTCAATTGGGATCTAGCCTATGAAGATAAAAGGGGGCGGTACCGTCTCATAAACATTTGATCCTTCTCCAACGTAGATTGAATATCCGCGCCTTATGGATGGAGTCACGAAGAAGCGATAAATGACTGGGTCCCTCCAGAGGGGCCCAAATTGGTGACCGTATACATTGCTTGGTGTAACGATGTATGTGTGAACGTAGCCTTCGTCTCCAGCTTTCAAAACGCTGATGGATCTGTTAGGGCCATCTCTCCGCATGAAAACTGGCAAAGAGCTTACGGAACATCGACATGACCATGGGGCATAGACGTCGTGAGAGCCCTAATATCCTCTTCTTTGGTATCCTGGGTAACGAAGATACACTCAATTAGAATAACAGCCCCAGGCAAGTGAGCTAATGAAGCAATGTCGCACATCCCAGATTCTGGCATACGGATCGAAGGTCCCGTTCGATACATTGTCCGAGAAAAGCATGGTCCCGCTCGTGTGAATGAGCACCCCGGTCCCTCTCCCAGAATCGTGTCGCGACTTCATCCCGCGCAGGATTGCGTCGGTGAGCGGGAGGTCGTCCGAGCTTGCCGCATTGATCACTACGTCTGCGTTTTCGCTAAAGGTCGCGACTTCACTGTAGCGATCGGCGTGGATGGGTGTTGCGCCCGCCTCGCGAATGGCGTCAAAGTCATAGTATGAGTTGACCAGAGCTGTGACTTCGAGATCAGGATACTCCCGTTTTAGGGCAACCAGGAGTGAACCTAAGTAGGTGCCGCAGCAAGTTCAATAAGCCTCTTTCCGAGCCAGAGGGGAGATGATAAACTGGAGCCAACCGCCTATGAAGCCAACACCCACGAGAAAAACTGAAGGCATGGCTTGCGTTTGTTGGTCCAAGAGGGAGTTTAGTTTGCTGCCGGTAGTATTGAGACTGGGGCTGAGGGCGATTTTGCGAAGTCGGCTGCTCGAGAAAGATCGCAAGATGCGCGCTGAAGCAGGGAGGTGCAATTTGGCTTGGTGGGAGAGGGGGAAGTTCAAGGTCAGCTTTTGGCAACGGCGAGGCCACATATGTAGACCTGTGGAGAGAGGAAATGCGCCTGTTGGTAACCCGAGAGAGTTTACGCAAGTCTTTCAATTTCGTCATGTCGATATGCCCAGGCTTCGCTTCAAGGACGCGCCCGTTTCGCGACTATTGCGCAAGGTCACGTTCGTTAAGCGAGCCAAAGACAGATTCGAAAGTCATAAGAATCTCGGAAATAGGGCCCTGCACATCGGCATTGGGCTGCCGTGGACCAGAGTAACGAGAGTGGTAAGCATATTTGCGTCAGTCCAAGGTGTGCTGATCGCTTCGAAAGCAAAAAGTCCATTGATACATAGTGTTCTCGGAATGCGGCGAGATATAGAGGACAAAGCCCCTGTCACGCCCTCCTCCGGAATAACAGAGGCAAGTTTGCCGGTGCCATCGTAAGGACCTGGTGAGCCTTCAGAAGTCGCTCTCTCGTCGCGTCGGGCGATTCTCCAGGAATTATTGTGAACAAGGACGGATTCAGTTCGATCTTGTATCGCAAGACGATCATGGTGATGACGGCTACGGCCTCGGTTTCGCTAAACCTTTAAAAAGATCCTTGGATAAGCAACATGGGCATAGCGCCCCGACCGCAGTACACGCACCTTCGGCCAAGACATGCGCGTGGCCCTATAGCAAAAGGAGCGAACGCGTCCTTATTGTAGTTGCCTAAGAACCGGTCGGGTTTAAACGCGTATGGATTTTCCCAGTATCGTGCTGATAAAGGGCAATATGTTAGGGCGTTTCATTGATCACTTCAGAGGTTGCTCACGATTATAGTGAAGTCCGGCAACATGAATGGAGACAATAGAGCCCTTGGGGATTATGACTGGCCGGCGCTGGTCTTGTTCGGGGCTGGCACCCTTGGTGTTCCCCTGAGAGGCGGGATAAGTGAAGAGGGTAGTATCTTGAGCTGCTTTTTTCATCGGGCCAAGGACCTGTGTATGGATCAGTACGCATGCATTTAAAGGGTTCTTCGTTGACGAAACGCACTGGAGGGAATAATCTCAGAGCTTCATACATAACTGCTAACGGACGAGTAAGGGAGTGCATATCCTCATACGACTAGACAGTGCTTAGCGAAGTCAGCGGCGAAAAATATGAGGGAAATATCTGACCAGAATTTACTCACAGGTAGCCGTCCCCCTGAAACAACGGATGTGATGTGATCGTACAGTTTCTGCTGCTCGTCAGGGTAGCAAGCAAGAAGACCAAACGAGAATGCGAGTGCGTGTGCCGTAGTCTTACATCACAAGAAAGGTTATTAGCCCCAAGACGCGTTCTCCGACGTGTGCATCATTCAAATACGCACTTCATGCCCAGCGAGGAGGAAAATGAATATATTCCCTGTAAAAAAAATGTATCAACGATCTCGGTGTTTGGCCTTTGGGAAAAAAGGAAGAATGTACCCATAAGCTCTCTTGGAGTTAAGGCAGGCGCACCAGACGCCGCTTCCGCCTCACTGGCAACCAATAAGCTGTGGAAAAGATCAGACTTGTTGTGATCTGCGTCGTCAGCTGGCTGGCCCAGATTCTTTTGGCGCTCCTCAATCATCTCTCCCATGTATGCCTGCAATCGAGGAGTAAGGAAAATCAGAGCGAGCAATATCCGAAATCACTGACCTCCAGCTCATAGAAGCCTTGCCTAACTCTTGACCACTTGCTCGTAAGTCCCATGATCCATTCGGGCAAGAGGACTTTCAGGAAGAGGTTATTGCAGACGGTTGTGATGCTTTGCTTAAACGTTAACGCGTGCCCAGGCGGAGGCTTAGCATCTGTTTCCTCGCGCCATGAGATACGCCGTCCAAAGCCAGCTGCGCTGATGACCAACAGAGCGATCTAGAAGATGCGACAATGGGCTCAAAGGTGTAAGATAAGGCGCTACTTAACGTGAAACATACCGGAAGGGTAACATCCACGATATGCGGGATAGATACTGCATCTTTGTCGCCCCATTCAGCGAAGATCTCGTTCACTATTCTTACCGTTTCCTGCCAAACGAGCTTGTTGTTGCGCTGCGATAGTTAGAGTGTGTCGACTTGTTTTGGCATGCCCGTGGACTTCAGCTGCGGATGGGGAAGCATTACCTCAGAGAAAGCAGGCGCAGAGACTTTACGATGCCTTTTCCACTCCTCATCTTCGGTAGTGACGACATTTGGCCCGTAAATCTCGATGAGCCGAATCTGAGGCTTGGGGAAAACAGCTCTATTCAAAGCCATCTCCTAGATTCGACACATGAGTACCAGCTAGCTCAAAAGTGGAGAGTAAACATGCCTTGATGGCTTCAGCATCCGCAAGTGAATAGCCCACACGTTTGTCGGGCCACGCGGAGACATGGGCATAGATATCCCAACCTGCTTCCTGGAATGCTTAGTGGGTACTCAATGGTTAACAAGCAGGCGCGGGGAGGGAATATCACAACGCATGCTTACTCTTGTATTTGTTGTCCCACCTAAAATCTCGGCCTAGGTTGATCCCAGGAATTGGAGGTAGAAAGGGGCTTATTTTGCTGGAAGGTAAACAGAAGCCCGGTATCAGTTCAGTAAGCTTGGATGTGAGGACGGGCTTTTATAACGAAAACGTTACCTGGCTGGGCTGAGTAAAGTTCTCACTCCGGGGAAGTCACTATTAAAAAAGTTCAAGGGCTAAAGTCATTTTTCCCAAGGTTAGGTAATGAGTGGACGGACTCGATGGACTCGAGCAGCTTGCGATATCGGCGGTAAACTGCCAGCGCATAGACAACGGACAGACACCCAAAGATGACCAGAAGTTGAGGAGCAGCCAAGAGAGCCATGGTGGTACGAAGGCAACGCGCAGCCTCATTCAGGAGACTCCGGATCTAACAGAGTCCTGACCTCCGAGTGAAACCGTCAGCGGTATTACTATTGCCGGCTGGGAAGTGCAAAATTTTGCACTTCGCGGTCCTCAATGTTTGGCCACATATTTTCGCCCCGAAGACCCGTGCGACAGAGACGAGAGTTTCCCCAATGGAACTCTAGCATCTTATCTTCGTGTTGGTGTCCTCATAAATGCAATTGCCTGTGAGCTGCACTCGCTATCGAAAATCTGCGTCAGGGGGTCACCTAGAGTCGCACAATTTGTGGCCATGTTGTGGCTGCGTAAGGGAAATCATCCCAATCGGCGGGATTTCTAAACGATCTGCCCATACTTGGCAAGTGAACATGCCCAATCATGCGGCTGTGCTCCCCCCAAGCACGGCCAGGCATGGCCACAGGAATTTTGCACTTCCCGGTCCCCATAGAAGAAATTTGAATTTTCTATGTTTTTTATTGGGTAAGGTGGAAGGGAAGGCCAGAATACAAAGGAAGGCTAAAGATGAGCTGTTTCCATCGAGTTGTGGTGGAGTTATTCGCGATCTCGCGAAAATTTTGCACTTCCCGGCCGGCGATAGTAGTCTTCGGCCCCGAGAGCTCCAGCGATATTTCGCTTACATAATGTCTGTGCCCAGAGAAATCGAATCTCAGTTTTCCTCGCGAGCTTGTATCGATTTCCTAACTGCCGACATTTGGCGTAGACGTGACGCTACGTTACCATACGTATCTCAGTACTAAAACGGAGGGCTTGTTTATATCCAGAAGCTGGCTCCGCCAATGCAGCCGTCTAACCTCGTTGAGATATGCATACAATGCCTGGGAGGGGGCAGGGTGGAGATCACAGATTCACAATGAGATCAAGTCGGTTCCATGAATCAGACATACTTTTGAAAGACAGCTGGTATGCATGAACAAGCAGAATGCCAGACATCTATGCGCAGCAAGACCCAGCGAGCCGGTCGGCAGTAAGGTGTGCAGCTAACACGGCAACCGTGACATGCTAACGTGGTACACCAAGCTTCGCTAAAATAAGCCATACGGGCAAAAATCACGAGGGGGCCGCTGCCGTATATACGCGAGCCCCCATGGCCAGCAAAACCCAGCTTACCCGCAAGGTAAAAAAAACTTGGGGCTCTACAGAATCAGTTGAAATGCATGCGTGGCACCGCTTGCAACGTGCGGTATCGAGCTTAGAGAAAAATAGAGGGCAAGGATGTGGGTGTTATGCGCCACAGGTGGAAGCAGCAGCTGTTGCAGTGAATCGCCTCTACTAACACCGAGCGCCCATCGATGCACAGGTGCTGTGTACCTTGAAGGCTTCAGGGCTGATAATGAGCAACTTCCAAGATTTCTAATTTAGATGTCGCAGGGGCGTGTAAAGCAAGGTCGTGAGCGCTTGATCGCGAACGCGGGCACCCTTGCGCATAGATCCAGACAAAAATGGCGATAGATGGGACCGGTGGTTGGGACGTAGTTCGTATCTATCATATTTCTCAGAAGACTTGATAGCGACGCCAGTCTGAGAGGACGGTTCGCTTAAAAAAAAAATAGTGAGCAGAAGTGGAGGTGGTGGTCCAAGCAAGCAAACAACGTTGTTACATAATGTCATCTGTATTGATTGGTCAGCATTTGTATAGCGCGACTCAACACCACGCGGAAGACTCATGAATCCGTCAACCCCCAACTCCCGTCTTTAGATCCGTTCGTAAAGGGGGCAAACACTCAAAAAAATTACATATATTTTTCTAAGTTCAAAAATTCCCCATCCAATCAACTCTTCATGTAAGTACACGGAATATCATTCAAGGGGTCAAGGACCAAACCAGACCTTTGATTTGAGTACTCTCGATGGGTCTAATGCGAAACTTCCCATTATTCACCTGCCACTCTTTCAGCTTTGTTGAGATGCGTGCTCAAAGGTTCAACGGGGGCTCGAAGCGTTATGCCACATACCTTTGTAGACGCTCGTGTCTTGAAGCCCTGGAAGGGGTTCTACTCAAGCTGGCTAGGCTCAACCAAGGTCATACTCTCTGGTCTCTACTCGCTTCGTACTCCAAGCCCCCGTGACTCGCCTTATTCTCATCGCCTATTAGACCCGAAGCAAGGAACCCCCCCAGCTGTATATAAACGTGCCTGCGGACACTCGAGTCTCCATATCCAAGCCTACTCCCCTCAATCATTATCCTCACCATCATCATCTCAAACATGCGCTTCAATTACATCGCTGCCACCTTCGTCGTCCTCTTCGCCACTGTCGCCGAAGCCACTGTCTGCATCTGCCAGCCTCCCTGGCCCGGACGTGCGTCTTCGTTGATACATGTAGCAGAGCACTAAGTAATAACACCTCTAACTATTCTGGCGTATAGATTCCCTCGCGTGCACTGCACTTGATCTGAGCCATGGCTGTTATACGGCCTAGGCCGCCGATTTGATACCATCATGTTCATGACGTTGGTATCCTGTCCCTCGTTCGACGTCAACTCACCTCTGACCAATAGGCACCCGGCAGGATAGCGAGAAAGGTTTAGCAGCGTTGAAAAGCGGTAGAAGCGATATGCGGTTTGGCGCTGGGATGTGAATGTTAACATAAACAAGATAACCCCAAAAAAATAATTTGTGTAAGATGTTTATAAACGCGTGACGCCGGAGGTCACTCAAGTCAAGTAATATTCTGGGCATGTTGGAACCAAGACCAAAAGATGCCTCAGGAGCTAGAACTAGCGGTCTGTCGGTAGTTGGTATTCACGCGCACATCGCGACGCGTTGGCAGCCGGTGCTATGTGTAAGGTGCCTGAGACGCAATATATTATACTGAACCTATAACATCGATAGACAACGGCTAGATACAAGTCGAAGTTGAGCCATTTAGGTGTGTATTGAGACAGGCAACCATGCAACATAGAGGTACCCCTGATTGACGCACTTCGGACACCTCCTGCTCATCTTTCCGCAATGGTATCCAATCTCTCACCCATCCATGTCCCTGCCCTTTGGCGCAATCTTCCCCGACGCCTCCCACCGCTCCAAAATAATAGCCAAACGAACTCTCCCAGCGTCTCCATCTTTCCCGCCCAGCACGTCGTCTCCGTCCTTCTCCATCGCCTTCCTCCCCAGCGCCCTTCGGAGTTTCCCAATCTGCTTCCCCCAGATCTCCGCCGCCCTGTCGCCGGCGGCCTCCAAAATCCCACCTATCACCAGCGGCGCTGCGCGACTGCGCGTGAGCGTCGGGTCGTTCATTACGCGCGCGAGCCATGTCCAGAGACGCGGGAGCTGGAAGGGGTATGGAACGCTGGCGGGGTTCGATTCGAGTGCGGGTGGCAGAGGCGATTGGAGGATAGCGCCGTAGAGCATCATGCATCCCGAGATGCGATCAAAGTGCTGTGTGATGTCGGTCGGAGCTTCGTTGGATTTGAGACCGATCATTTTTCGGTATTCGCCTTCATCCTTGCACTGAATGTGAGACCATATAAGCAGTTGGTCAAAAAGATACAATGTTTGAAGTCGGATAGACATACGCCATCTTGCGGAACAGGTATCCCAACTGCCCAGCCTCCGGTAGCAGCGTTCAGGACTGCTACGAACACCTCGGCAAACTGAACATGTCCCAGCCCAATTAAGTTCTGCGCGATGCGACCGAGCGGGAACGCTGCACTTGATGCTGCAACCACCTCTTCCTCCACCTGCCGTATGAGAGCACGGCTGAGGGAGTAGAGAAGAGCAGTGTAGACAACTTCATGATGTGGTGGGCTCGCGTTGAGAATATTGTGAATTTCGTCAGTCTGATATCATAGCGTAAAATGGTAAGTCGATGAGCGGGAGGAAGAGGGGCAAAGTCGACGCACAACCCGAGATATAGCAGCTGCGGTGTTGACAACTTGTCCGACCTTGGGGACAATTTGCCTTCGACACCGAGAGTACTCTTGTTTCCATTGTGCATTAGGCGTGACATCTGGTCTTCCTTTGGTCTTTTTCACCTGGGGAAGAACCTCCGTCTTCACTCTCTGAAGGCCAATTAGTACAAGCGACGATAGCGCAAAACATTGAAGCGCAGAACGCACCCTCAGTACATCTCGGTAGAATTCCCACTCCTCCCGTCCTGTCTTCGGCGCAACGCCTTGAGACGCCTCTCGCTCTAACTTTTCTTGCGCGTCTCGAGCTTTCCTGCGGTCCTCCTCCTCTTTCAACTTCTTCTCCTCTTGCTCTTTCTTGGCCTTTTCCTCTGCCTCCAGCGCCGCCTGTCGTGCCTTCGCCTCTGCTTCCTCCGCTGCGCGCTTTTGTCGTGCTAATTCCTCTTCCCTTGCACGTTCAACGGCACGACGAGCTTCTTCTTCCCTCCGTTTCTCTTCGAGCTCAGTTTGACGAATCGACTCCTCAATGCTCTACACGCAATGCCGAATGATGAGTCAACGGTCCTATATATTGCGCACTAATAGCCCCAATGGAGGCACTTACATTCCAAAGCGCCCTATTCTGAGCTTCCAGCTCTACCCGACCTAGATGCTCCAGCTCAGCCTTTCTAAGCTGTACTTTCTGTAAAGTAGCTGTCACTTCCTCCATTTGTTGACGTCGCGCTTCTCGGACGCGCTGTTCAGCAATTTGAGCAGTAGAATCTAATAGTGCATTGATCGGCTGCCATAGCGCCGCTGATTGTTCGTGCGCATCTCGCTGTACGCGTATGTACAATAAATTGACAATGGGAGAATGGGTGGCGGGGTGAGGAACGTACCCATGCTTCCCGCCGTCCTCGTTCTTCGTATTCCTCCAGGGGATCAGGACGCTGCCTTAATTTAACAGCACAGTAAAAGTCTTGTTGTTCCCATTCTTGCTCTGCAGTCTTGGAGGGCCGGTTCGGATTTCTAAGGGTAAGAAACGCCACTCAGCCCGTGAGCTATATCCCAAATGAATGTGGACTCACGGCGGGGGTGGAATAGGCGAGCAATCAAAATCCCAGTCATTCTGTACGGCCTTGCCAGAGCGGGACGCGTTCCCCTGGCTGGCTCCTTCGTCGCTGCTCTCGTCGGTTGTTTCGTCTGTATCTCGCAAACCATAACGGTTGGAAGTGGCGCGTGGTCGGGGTGGCGCGCGCGAGCGTGGAAGTCGTTTTTTCGGCAGTGTTGTTGGAGACGAGGGTGCCGACGGAGATGGGCTACGAGATGGAAGATGTATACGCATTATTGCAGGGCGGATATGAGCGGGATGGACGAACAACGACGAGGCGCGCGTGTTTACGAGCTCTGATTATGTCAGCTGCTTCCGAGAAATCAGCTTACGTAACATGATCTTCCATGTGTTGTGAGTCGAAACTTGCGAGGATATCGAACAGACTAGCTGCCCCCACAGCGGGCCCACACGCGGAGGCCTTTTCACGACCCAGAATCAGAGATTACTCGTACGCTACTCACTAAGTCCTCACCGAGCCGCTTGAATTCAGGCTTTTTTCTGCCGCCTCTTGTTCTTGCTTGTGCAACTCTGCGCACCAACTTTATGCTCACAGTGCGCACTCGCAGTCTTTCTGAAAATCTAGACGGCGTTCATCCTCTGGCAAGTGAGCCAATGGGTACGTGAAGCCGCCATTGATGCAGTCAGTAGCGTGAACGCTGGTTGGGTTCAGCAGAATTCCCATTTGCCTGAGCTGCTGATGTATACAGCTTGTTGCGCGATCTATGCCGGCAAACCAAGTATCTGTGCTAAGCCCAATGACAGTCTCGCTGATGTTTTTGCGAGTTGCCGTTTTGCTCCGTACGAATGAGCATGCATCAGCCATGACTAACGGGAAACCTATGAAATAGATCCGCACTTATCCTGCATCCTGGTCGCCGCACGGGAAACTCTGGATCGAATATAGCTCTGAACGCGCCCAACCCCGAGATTTGAATTATCCTATCGCTGGAAACGTCTGCTGTGCTCTATGATATAGTGCGGCATTGACAGACCAGCATGCTGATCTGCGCACTTAATCGGCCCATCAAATCCATCGCGTCCGTATGCCTCGATTTGAAACAATCCATGATAAGCTGGTTCTCGGTCTCCTTTTCTCTGTGACAGCCGGAACTTCGGCGTCGCCGCCAGCCAAAATGAGCCGCAGACAAGGGTCTGAGCCAGGAGAGGCAATACTCATCCCAGGAAGTCTGCCTCTGAACGCCGTATGCATTTTCTTGTGGTGCCTGGTTTTGTGTTATAAAGCGCAGCAGAGCACAGTGCGTACGGATTTCTTACGCGCACCCCCTCTGTCTCAAAAACTCAAAGGCGAGTAAAATTTTGCACTATTGTGTTCAGCGCAAGTCTTAGCTTGACCTTGCTGCGCGGTGCGGGGAGTTAGTTTTCGGCCATGAAGCGTGGATTTCTCCTCCCAAAGAATTCGAAGGAAACGGGTCGCCAGGGCCGCGGCGCGCATACGTTTACCAAGTCCTCCGGTTGGTCTTCGTGCTACTCTTATTCCCCGGGAAGGAGTTCAGCAATCCTCGCTCTTCTTTTTGGCTAACTTATATCAGGAGATTCTGTCTCGACGGCGCCGCCTCTCCCTGGGCCTCGTGAACGCACCGCGGATGCTGCCATTGTCGCCGAGCCTGCTCATGCTACCGATTCTACTGGAGGCATTTTTATAGAGCTGCTCACGACCAGTGGGGCAATGGGCACCACTCCTTTATCCGCGCTCATCAATTCCATGGGCATGAATCCCTCGGCAGTCAACCATGCTGTCCTAGAATCAGCCGCGGTGATCAAATCGGGCATCAAAGTCGTCGACTGGGCCACCTTCGTCAGATCTCTGTCTAATACTAGCGATCCTGCGCTTCCCCCGACTTCGGCGCCGCTACTACTGGACTCATCGTCCGCCCCTCGGAACTATACCTCCTGCTGCTTACCTTTTGTGGCTCCGAGAGATAGATATACGCCGGCGCAGCTTGCGGAAGGCGAAACCTCCTGTATGCTGCTCGACGGCGTAAAAGGATATTTCCTCTCCCTCCCGTCATTTCCCCACCGTCTCGCCATCTCTCCCTCCGAGCGCAAGTTCCGCATCGGCACATCTGCGCTTACCGATGCAGGCCTCGGCATGTTTGCTACTGCCAACTTCGCTGTCGGTGATATCATACTCGATGAGAGGCCGTTGCTGATTGTGCCGCGCGCTATGCCCTCGATCAACGATTTCGTTCGGCAAGGACTGTCCCGGATGACCGAGCGGTCGCGCGCCGCGTATCTTTCGCTCGCCAACATCAAAGGGAATACCTGCGCGCCCGAAGTAGGTATACTTCGCACGAATGGCTTCGGTTTCACTCTGCCTGGGTTCGGTGCGACTTTCATCGCAATCCTTGAGCACACGTCTCGCTGCAATCATAGGTAACGATTACGCCTATCTTATTCACCTGCTGAGTAACACATGCCGATCCCATCTCTGTTTGCAGTTGCACTCCGAATGCCATCAGTTCAGGAAATCTTCCTTCGTTCTCCTTCCAACTTCGGGCGTGCAGACCGATTCGTTCTGGCGAAGAAATCACCGTACCGTACACGGAGCTGCACGTCAATCGCGCGGTCCGCCTCGAAGATCTCCGGACGAAATACTCCTTCGACTGCAAGTGTCCCTCCTGCAGCCTCTCCGACAAAGATTCCAAGGAGGACGACGAGGCGCGCGCGATCATTGCGTACGCGGGCCACAAGGGCCTCCGCGAATCGTTCGACGAGTGGCTCGATGACGCCAAGACCCGAGCGATTCACAACTGCACTTTCATTGTGAACGCATTGAGGATCATGGGTCTCATCGAGAAAACGAAGGTGTGTGACCCCGCGAGGGTGTCTTCTGTGATACGCCCGTTGGTGGAGGCGTACCTCGCGCTGGGAGATAAGAAGAACGCCCAAGAATGGGCGAGGAAGGGCGAGATGTGGATGTCTATCTTGCCCTATAAGTTCAGAACTGTTGCATGGAGAGACTGGATCGAGAGGCCGGAGCAGTCGCCGCTTTGGAGACGCAGGGCGTAGAGTTGAAGGTCTGCTTAGCTCCGGCACTCACTAGTCACTAGCTGTGTTCAGAACGTTCAACGACGTGGTTTTTGGAGCTCCTGATGCTGCCCTTCATACTGCCCTGACCTGTCGAGTCCCGATACTTTTGCTCATGCTGATGGCCTGATCTGCTATTTAGCCGTTCTCCCTTTCTCAAGTCTCTGTTTTGTGCGCTTCATCTTCACTTTTCTTGGCGTATGTGGCACGTCTGTCGCGGCTATCGATCATGCTTTGGCGTCCCCGCAGCACAAGGGGTCGTTTGTGCTGGTTTCCTTGGACGATAAATGAATCCGCGACTGGAACTTCCTTACAGGCTTCTACGAGGCGTGTGACCGCTAGCGCTCGACATGCGAAGCGGGACAGAAAAGGCAATACTAACCCGCCAATAAGCCTGCCCATATCTTCACCTTAGGAAGCTTGCCTATGACAGCCAAACGCATGTGTTGGGGCGCCGGGACCCGTGCTATAAAGCGTATGGGACATTTCGATTTTTCCCCCTTCAGTCTCCCCCCCCCTCCCCCGTCTCCTGCTAAAGGCCTAAAGGCGAGCAATGTTCCTTCACTTTTGAAAGGTGTTCAAGCGCTGACCGGACGACCTTGCTATTGTGCAGGAGAAGGTATTCAGCTATGAAACGTGGATTCCTTCTCGCGAAGAAGGGCAAGGGTCGCCAGAGTCGCGGCGGTGCGCGTATATCTTCTAAACCCCCTGGTTAGTTTCGGACTGTTACCGTTCTCTCTGGGAGAGCGCTCAACCACCCTCTTTTCTTCCGCCGACCTGTACTAGGTCTGTCGGAGCTTGCTCACGAACGAGCTTCAGGCCCTATCGTTACCGCCGAATCCGCGCAAGCTGTCGATCCTACGCAAGAACTGTTCATCAAAATGCCAATGGTTGATGGGGGAATGGGCACCGGATCTCTACCTGAGTTTGTTGAAGTCATGGGGATCAATCCCTCGGGCGTCGACTGGGCCTTCCTCGAGTCCGCCGCGGTGATCGAGTCTGGCCGCAGAGTCGTTGATTGGGCTGCGCTCAGAAAGTCTGTGTCTACTTCTGATCAAGCAGCGCTCCCCCCAAATCCCGTGCCGCTAGCCATGAGGTCGCCCCATGAGGCCCCCGAGGACTACGTTTCTACCACTCTGCCATTTGCTTCTCCGAGGGACCAATATACGCCGGAGCAGCTCGCAGAGGGCGAAGCCGCCTGTATGCTGCCGCGCGGCGTCAGGGAGCGAGCACTCGCCCTTCCATCTTTTCCGCACCGTCTCGCTATCGCTCCTTCCGAATGCAAATTCCGTATCGGTCCGTCTCCACTCGGTGGCCTTGGCATGTTCGCCACGACCGATTTCGCTGCTGGTGATATCATTCTCGACGAGAGACCCTTGCTGGTCACGATTCAGCGTCTTTCCGCGGGCAGCCTCGGTCTCCTTAAGGAAATAGTCGCGCAAATGCCTGAGCGGTCCCGCACCGCGTACCTCGGGCTCGCCAACGTTAAAGGGAACACTTGCGCACCCGAAGTGGGCATCCTCCGTACCAACGCGTTCGGTGTCGATCTGCCCGGGTGCGACGAGACCTACGCCGCGGTGTATGAACATGCCTCTCGCTGCAACCACAGGTAAGGCCATATCCGTATTTCCAATGCACGAGTCCCGAGTAACTGTTTTCCCTTCGCAGCTGCATCCCGAACGCCATTACCGTATTCCACCAACTCTCATTTTCTTCCCGACTCTCGGCCTGCAGACCCATTCGCGCTGGCGAAGAAATCACCGTGGCGTACGCCCAGCTGTACGCCGATCGCGCGACCCGCCTTCAAGATCTCCAAAGGCTGTACTCATTCCACTGCCGGTGTCCATCCTGCTCTCTCTGGCCAAGACTCCCGGACCGACGACTACAATCGCGCGATAATTAGGTCCGCAAGCCCCACAGGCCTTCGCGAGTTGCTCGATGAGTGGCTCAAGGATGCCAAGACCAGAGCGTTCCCCAACGACGCTGTCATTAACGCGGCGCTGGATATCATGGGTCTGATCGAGAAGACAAACGTCCATCACCCGGGTATAGTGGTCCTCGTGATACGCCCGTTGGTGGAGGCGTACCTTGCGCTAGGCGACAAGAAAAACACGCGAGAGTGGGCGAGAAAGGGCGAGGTGTGGGCGGCTGTGATGTCCTCCGAGTTTAGTGACATTCCGTGGAGAGACTGGATCGAGAGACCGGAGCAGTCGCCGATTTGGAGACGCAGAGCCTAGCTATCCGTGCATCAGCTAAGTAAGGCTGGAATTTCCCTCTATGTACAAGAGTTCAAATGTTCACTTTTAATCGGCGCTCAGCGACGTAGTCTTCGACGCTCTTGCCGCTTAGCACTAACCGTCGCGACTCTGTACCATCGCTCGTTTTTTGATGGCTTGATCTGCCATGTAGGAGTCGCTCTCCATTTCTCTCAGCCTGCTCTTTTCTCGGTCTCTGCTCTGTGCATTTTGTCTCCAACTTCTTGGCGCATACGACGTATCTGTCGCAGATGGTAGTCCCGCAGCATAAGGAAAGTGCTAGTCCGTGCTGAATGGTCTCTGTAGGTGATGAGCGAGTCTGCGATTGTACCTTCCCCACAAGCTTCTGCGAACTTCTACGAGGCGTGTGACTAGCGCTCAGCGCGCGAAGCAGACAGAAAAAGGCAATACTCCATTAAATTGCCAGTGCCCGACAGCACTCACCCCAGGAAGCCTGCCTCTGAAAGCCAAACGCGTTCGCTGTGGCGTCAGGCTTGGTCCTATAAAGTGTACGGCGTCTGGATTTCTCGGGACGCCTCCCTTCAAGCTCCCCCCATCTCCTGTGGAACGTCTAAAGGCGAGCAATATCCTTCACTTCAGGTCGTGCTCAAGTTCTGATCTTGCTAATCGCGCAGAAGAAAATACTCGCATATGAAACGTGGATTTCTGCTCGCGAAGAAGGGGAAGGGCCGCCAGAGCCGCCGGGGCGCGCATACATCATCCACGTTCCCCGGATCTGGTCAGTTTATGGATCTCTGCTATTCTCTATGGGATGAGCTCAGCCATCTTCTTCAGCACCGCCCCTCTCCAAGCGTCACGAACTTACTTCAAGCCCTATTGTTCCCGCCGCCGAGTCCTCGCAAGCTGCTGACCCCGCCGAAACACTGTTCATCAAGATACCAACGGTTGAAGGAGGAATGTGGAGTGGACCTCTATCCGCGTATATCGATATCATGGGTCTGAATCCCTCGGTTGTCGATTGGGCCTTCCTCGAATCGGCCGCGGTGATCGAGTCTGGCTGCAGGGTCGTTGACTGGGCTGCGTTCAGAAAGTCCGTGTCTACGTCTGATTCGGCGGCGCTCCCCCCGAATCCCCCACCGATGAGCACGAGCTCGGCCCACAAGCTTCACGATGAGTACATTGGTACCTGGTTGCCATTTGCGTACGAAGTGAGGGGCCAATATACGTCCGAACAACTCAAAGAGGGCGAAGCTCTCTGTATGCTGCCCCGCGGAATCAAGGAGCAAATACTCGTCCTCCCGTCTTTTCCACACCGTCTTGCTATCGCTCCTTCCAAATGCAAGTTCCGTATCGGCACGTCTGCGCTCAGTGGCCTCGGGATGTTTGCCACCGCCGATTTTGCTACTGGTGATATCATTCTCGACGAGAGGCCACTGCTGGTCACGCCGCAGATTATCCACTTCGACTTCTTGAAACAGGCAGTCGATACAATGCCCAAATGGTTCCGCGCCGCGTACCTCGCGCTGGCCAACGTTAAAGGCAACACTTGCGCGCCCGAAGTAGGCATTATTCGTACCAACGCGTTTGGTGTCGATCTGCCCGGGTCCGATGACGTCTTCACCGCAGTATTCGAGCATACTTCTCGCTGTAACCATAGGTTAGCTCATATCCGTACTTCTAGTGTGCTGGCCCTGAAGTCCCGAATAACCGTCTTCCGTTTACAGCTGCGTCCCGAACGCCATTAGGGGGATTCAGTCCCGACAGCGCCTCCTGCTTCCGAGAGGATCCAACAGCCGCTTGTCAGAAGCACCATACTGAGGTGCTTATTCAAACAGCAGCTTGTTCTCAGAAGCCGGAAGCAGCTTTCGGGACTGAACGCCCCTATTACCGCATGGCACCTTCCCTCATTCTCTTCCCAGCTCTGGGCGTGCAGACCTATTCGCGCTGGAGAAGAAATCACCATACCGTATATCGCGCTGTATGCCGATCGCGCGACCCGCACTCGGGACCTCGAAACCAAGTACTCATTCCACTGCCAGTGTCCATCCTGCTCTCTCTGCGGCAAAGACTCCAGCGAAGACGACCTCAATCGCCTGACGGTTGAGCTTGCGAGCACCACAGGCCTTCGCAAAGCATTCAAAGCGTGGCTCGGTGAAGCCAAAATCAGATCGCTTCCCCAGGACGCTATCATTTCGGCGGCGCTAGAGATTATGGGTCTGATCGAGAAAGTGAACGTCAACGACCCGGCGAAGTTGATCTTCGTGATAATCCCGTTGGTGGAAGCGTACCTGGCACTTGGCGACAAGAAGAACGCGCAGGAGTGGGCGAGAAAGGGCGAGAAGTTGGCGTCCATGATGCCCACCGAGTATCAGAAAATCCAGTGGAAAGACTGGATCGAGAGACCGGAGCAGTCGCCGCTCTGGAGACGCCGGGCGTAGCGTTCTGCGTCGGCTGATTGGACTTTGCTAACTTTGCTCCCTACGTATATGACAGCTTTTTGTGGTCGGCCCTCAGCTACATGGTCTTCAAAGCACCTGCTTCTTTCCTTTCCTTTTTTCTCTGTCCGTCGAGATTTGGCCCGATATCATCGCTCGCTATCATGTCCTAATTTCCCATGTGACCGCTCTCCTTTTTTCTCAGTCTCTTCCCCGCCCATTTTACTTTCACCTCCTGCGGTACCTCCGTCGCGCGCATACTGTCTTCGAGTGTAAGAGAGTGGTGTAGGTGCTGATTTCTGTGGATGATGAATGAATCTGTGATTGAACCTTTCGCACTAGCTTCCACAAGCTTCTGCGAGGCATGTGGCTCTATAGAGTGATCGACGCGCGAAACACGGACTAGAAAGGCACTACTAGTCCTTACTTCACAATCAATGCCCGGACGTAACAACCGTCGCAAGACGCCTGCCTCGGAAAGTCAAAGGCCTTTCTCGTGGCGCCTGTTTTCGTGCTACAAAGCCCAGGGCCCTGGTCTTTCCAAGCTCTCGCCCACTCCAGCCTCCCCCAACCTCCGCCAATTGCAAAACCTAAAGGCGAGCAGCGTTCCTACACTTTCTGGCTGTGATCACGAGTTCTGACTTTGCTACTGTGCGGGAAGTAGGCATCCTCCGCATCAACGCGTTTGGCTTTCATCTGCCCGTTGCCACCATCATTTCAATAGTCACCTCCGCTCGCTAGTACCGGCACTGACACCCTATCCTGCGGCCTGCCATGCATTCGCTCTCTTCTTGTTCAATCGACGTCTCTTCGTAACGGTGCATCTCGCCTTCCCCCGCTTGGAGCACACGACGCTTTTGTGATATCAAATATGACTACATAAAGACGATTTCTGTTCGTCACACTAAACTCAGCTAACATGAGCAGATATGGGATTGAGTCGCCTGGTCTTGGCTTGACTGGCACCCAGCTTTGGTCCTGATACTCAAGTCTCGTCATTAATATTCGCACCAAGCAGCAGACGGTATGAAAAGAAAAGGCCTTGATTGAGGTCTAGGAGCGCGGCACCTGGGGCATCGGGTCTATGGTCAGTCTGACATCGCGAGCTCGGTCTTAACTCGCAAACTCGAATCGAGAATTCCAACCCACCGCCAGTCTCACTTGCACGATCGACCAAAATCCGAGCCTCTCTGCTTCCCGTGACCGATACCTTGGCCAGCTCCAGGCCTTTGGTTGTCTACTTACCTTGGCGCGCACATAGCCCACTTTTTGTTGCAGTCTCCACCTGTTCTATGCCGTGATGTAAGGTATCGGTATCCTGCTCTTCGCCGAAACTTGTCCATCTATAGCTCAGGTCTGCCACTATACCATCGTCGTGTTTGGCCCTCGACATTCCACGCCCGTTTGAACAAGCGCGCTCGAGGCTCGGTGCTGCTGTTCGATCGACATCCAAGATCGACGCCGAGGTCAACTATAGCTGTGGAATCTGGATCTTGTGGCCTGCGCGCGTCAAGTGGTGCGTGTGGCATGATGCATGATTCCTGGATATCGATGACGATATATCGATATATACTTGCTATCTTCCTTGGGCCTAGCCTCTTGTTCTCACGGTATCGAATTCGGAAAGGCTCCTCAGTGTCACGCCCTCGAGGCTTCTCGTACGGCCGGGCCCCGGGAGGGTGACACGATATTGCCTTCGAAACTGGAGACCGCCATCACAAGCATTGGCAGTAGACATGACACGGCCGTAGTCACCAAAAGCAGGCGCACAAGCAAGCAGCCAGAGCAACCCGCATGATGGTATTCGTTGATTAGAAGTGGCAAGGTGGCCCTCGTCATGCATTAGTCATTACCCCGCACGAGAACCAAGCATTAGGAGAGGATTCCGATTAATCAAGGTCTATCAAGGTGGGTATTAAAACCACGTCCCAGCGATTCATTGGCTGTCAAACCTGTGTGGGCGCCTGATCAAGTGATTCAGAGCTTCAATACATACTTGCTTCAGATTGGTGACCAGTACGTATGCTGACGTCGATCCGGCCCAGCAATTCCACCGAGTCGCGCGCGAGTAACGGTGTTATCAACAGACTTAGGAGGCGCGCTCGGAGTCCCGAGCCCCTCGACGATAATACGACTTGAGCCTGTTGTCCCGATAGAGCAGTCACTGTCTATCGGCCACCAGCGAGGGTATACCGTTTCTGCAGCTACATATTCGAACCGATAAGTAAAGGGCTGAGTTTGGGTCGATTTCCCCAGTCGATCATTGCTTTTTACCATACATGGCAGCCAAGATCCGAAGAATCCATCCCCTTCTGAGCGCTGCTGATAACCTATACGTATCTTTGGACACATACGGTGCGTTTGATTCCTGGCTGGATGTATTGCTTATATTAATGCTTAGGTGGGCGGGGGCGGGCGGCGGGAGCTCGATCTGGTTCGAGAGCGTTTGTTTGAGGGTGTGGTTGGCCTGCGCCCAGTGAGTGCTGTATTACCTATAAAGTGCTGGGTGACTTGTGCGGTTTTACTGCGTCCACGATCCCCGGCCACCAGCGCTGACAGGTAAGCAAAACATTGTGAGCGATTATACGAGGCTCTGCATCCGCTTGGTAAGTACACCCCCGCCGGAGTCCCTGATTCCCAGCTCCTCGCTCTTTCGAATAACGAGTTCGCCATGGATCAGAAACGAACGGCAGAGGCCAACGCGAGCGTTATCGATCGTCGCGATGCGCCCCGATAGAAGATTCCCGCGGGAAGCTGGCTGCGATGGTACGTGTTCTCGTCACATTTCGTGCGGGTGACTGGCATCGATTGGTCCTGGAATTCGGGGATCCTGGGAGGAGTTGGCAGAAGGGAGGATTATCTAATGGCGGAGTCTGAAAAGGCGAAGCGCATCCGTGTCCATTCCGGGTCAGTGATCCGAGGTTATAATATTGGTATTTAATTGACTCGAAAGGCTTTGGCTCGCGCGCACCCTCCACCATGGTCCGTGCATGGTCTGATTTGTATTCCACGCCGGCCTCGCACTCTTCCCAACATCAAAGCCTTTTTTCGTCCGGACCGGTCACCTCTGTACATTCGAGATCTCCGACATGACGAGGCTGAAGAACTTTACTCGAGTCTCCGAGCGAATGGACCAGCTTGAAGAGTACCGCACCCGGCGCGAGATAACCATCAGTATCTTTACGCGTGCAAGCCCCGGATGGCCCCACCCCATGACATTGGCATCATCCTACTTAAGAAACATTGGCGCATGGGACATTTATGAGCTGCGCTTGGTGTGAAGCTCCAGGATGTGGCGGATCGTGACGATACGCCGTCATCACGAACTGGAGTCGCGCGGGACGCGCCTTAAGGCCGGGTGTTTCCTGGTAGACTACATATGGGGAATTCTTTATTCACCTGGGCACTGCGCGAGCTGCCGATCGAGGGATAGGCTTGGTTAATGTTCCTTGTTTCCCCGCACGAAACCTGCGGTGGCGTGTGTGGGGAAGATTTGGGCTGCGAATATTGGCGCGCTCACGCCCATTTTCCAGTATCTGCTGAGCCCGCCACAGCGGATGCCATATGCGCGCGCTGCTCGTATGAAATATTGCCTTGTGCGGAAGGCGGACCGGGGATATGTGGGTTACGTAATATTCCAGTGCTGTGGAAAGTGGTGCCCCTTTTTTGTATCGCCTCCTGCGCGAAAGGGTGCCGGGTCGGCATCGCCCCTCCCCGCGGTGTTTAGACGTCTTTGGTCATGTCCGATCGCGGCCTCGACCCCAGAAGGGGGGTGCACATTGCGGCACACCGCGGCACACCGTGGCCAACAGGCGCCCACAGCGCCAACGCGAACGAGGGGCATGGCATGTTGGGCACGCTGCAGGAGCGGACCAATGGTGTATAAGAGCTCACGGTCGCCCCGTCTGCTCGCCCCCCTCCTCGCCGTCCCCCATGCTGACCCTCGACCCGTCGTCGGCGTGCCCCGTCTGCGCCAAAAAATACCACCCCGAGCTCCTCCCGCCGTATCTTACCACCTGCGGTGAGCACTGACATTAATGTCGCCGAGCGTGCGCTTCACAGGCTCACTGGTGGGCGCCTACAGGCCACACCTTCTGTCTCCCGTGTTTGCAGGATCTCGATGCTCCCAAGTGTCCCACCTGCCACGACACTCTTCAGATCACTCGCGTGCGCCAGGTGCACATCGACGTCGCCCGCTCTGACAGTGCTGGTCACTCGCACGTGCGGAGGAAGGAGCCACCTGTGCGGCCCCCAGACGCCGTGCTCGAGGTAGTCCGGGATCTCGAGTACAAGCTCGCCAAGGCGCTCGGACGCAGCCACGAAGATACCCTGCGAGCGTGCAATGAAGTACAGGACTGGATCGAGAAGGCCGATGCTACTTATGCACACGAGGTGAGTGTGCCACCAACGCCGCACTCATAGCCAAGCCTTATTTATGTGCCGGCACAGAAACTCGTCCTCCTCACGTTCTCCGATCTCGCGCTTAAGCGAGTCGAGTTTGAGCGTGCCCCACCGTCCGCCGACACGAAGAAGATCGAGGATTTAATGGCGTAAGTTGCTGTTGCTCTGCCAGTGCATACATGCACGTCCAGCTCACGCGTTCCCCGCACACAGCATGGTAAATAAGCTTTACACTGATCAGAAGCTCCCTCTGAACCCACCAATCCTTGTAGCTTAATCGCCAGAAGAAGGAGATCGAGCGTCTAAAGGCCGAGGTCGCGCGGCACGACGAGCAGCGCAATCCGTCGAATCCCAGCTCTGTCGTCGACGACCGCTCGCGTGGCTCGTCGTCGCCGCCTGCCGTCCCGCCGCCGGTGCCGCCCAAGCACTCGCCCGGCGAGCAGCAGAGCGTCGCCCGCCCGCCCGCCCGTCGTCGCGCGTCGACTCAGCCGGCACAGGAACCCGGCGTGCCAAAGACAGGCACCGCCACCAAATCCACACAGCCACGCCCAGCACCGCCACCAGCACCCGCGCCCATCCCGATCCTGCGCACGCACGGGTCGCAGCTGACCGTCGCCGCGCTGCGGTCGCACGCCAGCTCGCAGATGCTGCACGACGCCGCACTCGGCCGGCGCAGGTCGCAGGATAGCGACGACGACGCCTTTGCCGACGATAACGATAACGACGACGATGAGGACGCACCTCGGTTGCCGAACCGTCGCGAGTCCACCGCCGTCCAGTTTGACTCCATGTCCTCAGACGACGACTCCGACCCGTCATCTGGCTCCGATTCGCCCGATATGCCGCCCTCTCCGCCCGGCAAGGACAACTACCAGACTTATGCTGGCAAGATCAACGACTATGACAACATTGGTGTGGAGCGTGTGAGAGGACGAAGTGATTCGGCTGCTAAACTCGTCAGGCCGCCGCATCCGCATCGTTTCGACGGCTCGCTCTCTGCTCCGGCTCTTCCCATTCCGCCCGCGTCACCCCCGCCGCGCCGCACAGAAGCGCCCACCAGCTCCATCTTGTTCCGTCCTGCTGCTTCCGCGCCGCCCGTCCAGCCGACCAACGCGCTGGGCTTCGACCCCGGCGAAGACGATAGTCCGGTCGCTTCACTTTCGCAGCCTCGCTCGCTAGAACGCCCTCACCCGCTGGAAAGTGGTCTCACGAGAACCCAGTCTCAGCGTCGATTCTCGCCCGCAGCGCCTGTATCTGGGATGACTTCGGTCGAGTCCTTGGTAATTCCTGACGTGGCGTCGCGGTCATGGCGCTCTGGTTCCAACGTCCAACCGGCGGGTGAACGTGTGTCGACGAAAAAGAAAGTTCGGCCGTCTGTCGAGGACTCGCCTTCGATGGGGCTTTCTATGGAAGGCTTCGGGGTATCCCTTGGCGTGCCTCCTAGGGGCTTCGCCGAGCCGGAGTCGCCCCCAACGAACAAGCCGCATCGCCACCGTGATGGCGAGCGCAAGAAGAAGCCGTCTTCGTCCAAGGTTAAGAACGCCGACGAGTATGGTGTCTCCACTTCGCATATCTCCGGCGCGTCGCACCATTCTGGCAGTCAGTCGTCACATCAGCCACATAGTTCTCGTCTTCCCACCAGCCGCTCGCATGGATATACCCCGGGAAGGATGCCTGTAACTGCTGAGTAGAGCGCAGCCGCCGCCCTTTTTCAGGTCAGCTGATCTGGCGCGATCCCACCCACCCCCTTTTACTATACCCCCTCTACGCCCAATCTCAGTCTCGAGGATTCCATCGAGCCTTCCGTGCTTTGCAGATTATCATCATCTGATACTAGCGCCTTCGAGATTGGAGGACGTCCTGTTCCCCCATGCATCCAGCGCCCAGCATCCAGCATCTATCTAACACTGACTCTCGCTTCTCGCCTCGGTCTTTCCCCTCTCACGACCTTTCAACCCACATACACCCCCTCAACGTATTTTCAACCCATTTTCATCCAACCCCTGTAAAAATAGCCTCATCTCACCTCACCACACCTCGTCCCTGCAAGCCACAAGGTCCAAGTTCCAATCGTCGCCCACCTATCTTCGGATCCCCACCATCGAACATTCCGATCGATATCCGAGCTGGCGACCAACATCATCATTTAAACACCCATATACATTTTTCATAAACATCAATGCCGTCTCCCTCGACACTACTACTCACTAGTACTCCTCATCCCCCTCTCTCACCCCTGCTGCTACTTACACCTATGGCCATCCTGTGATAACTTTATCTTGTATCTCTACCCCTTTACATGGTTGTACAGAATCCTCTACAGAGACGCAAGCTTTGTGTAACTTGTCTGTTACACGCTTTCGTCTTGATCAAAGTTCGCGGACTAGTCACTGGGCGAGCTGGTAGCTTACGTAAGGAAAATGGGCCCGATACTCACCCAAAAAAGGGATTGATAACTTGATCGCGTTCATGACGTCGACTGTTAGAGTCACTTCACGAGTCATAAAATTTCTGCGAGGTGGACACAAAAAACCTGGGCCAGAATTATTTTCTAGATTGTCTCTCGCTCCCCCAACATTGTGCAATCGCGCCTCTCGTCCAGTCTCACGCACCTCGTACCAAAATTTTGCTACATCTACCATGGCTACCGCGCATTCTGAGCCTGAGCCGTACACCGAGTCCGCAGAAGATACATCGTACCTCATAACCACCCTCGTGCGTCTGGCTAAGGAACAGCCTAAACTGGTACGCTCGACCGCGCGTCCAGCGCCGGCCGATCCCGCGCGGATCCTGCGAAGCTGGAAGATGAACGAGTATAAGTACGCGACGATCCCGTGTCCGTTCCCAACGCTTGCGCGCGGGCTGTTTACGGAGTGGGTTCCGGCGCCCGTTGTGGAGGGGTTATCGGGGGAGGAAGAGGGGGCGAAGCGGGAGGTGAAGGAAAGGGTGAAGGGGTTGACGGACGATGTTTTGGAGGGTGTTGTGCGCGGCTTTGGCGAAGGTGAAAAGGTTGAGGATGCAAATGAGGATGAGGATGAGGATTATGACACAGGTGAAAGTCCGACGGAGAGTAAGAGTAAGGGAATGCATAGGATCATAGCCCGGGGCTATGATAAATTCTTCAACATTGGCGAGGTTCCCTGGACAGAGGTATGGATTGATATATGACTGTGATCGCATTCTTCACTTACGCCGTTCTTTTGTGGTGTGCAGTGGGATTCCCTTGAGCGGCATACGAGCGCTCCTTACGATTTAACGCTCAAATCAAACGGGTGCATCATTTTCATCGCTGCGCTCGATTCTTCCAAACTCGTTGTAGCATCCAAACATGCGATTGGCCCAAACGATAACATGGAAATCAGCCATGCGCAAATGGGGGAGAAATGGCTGCGCAAACACCTGGCTGCGAAGGGAAAGACCGAGGCGGTCCTCGCCGCCCGTCTTTTGAAGGAGAATCTAACCGCTGTCGCGGAAGTGCGTAAGGCATTATATCATCGTGCTGGTATCGCTGTCTTATTGGTATGATCCTCCCAGCTCTGCGATGACTCGTTTGAAGAGCATGTTTTGCCGTACCCGACCCACCTCTCGGGACTCCATCTCCACGGGCTCAACCGAAACACCGCTGCCTTCTCCACTCTCCCCCCAGCCGAAGTCGAGGCTTTCGCCCATGAATGGGGCTTCTTCCCCACGCCTACGACCACGTTGCCTACCATTGTAGCTGTACGAGAGTTTAGCGATGAGGTCGCCAAGACGGGAATGTGGAACGGCGAGGCTGTTGAGGGATTCGTCGTACGCACACGCGTCGCGGTGCCCTCTGGGGGTAATTCACGCGCCAAGGCATCTCCTCCCTACCCCCCCTCGTCCAATTTCTTCTTCAAAATCAAGTTCCAGGAGCCCTATCTGATGTATCGCGATTGGCGGGAGATCACTAAGATGATACTGACGCAGCGGAATAAGGGGCAGGAGATCAATATTCCGAAATCGAAGCTCCAGCGGAAGGAGACGATACTCTACAGGCAGTGGGTCGAGGCCGAGATCGAAAAAAGGCCGAGGGACTTTGAGGGATTTGCCAAGGGAAGGGGGATCATTGCTACCCGAAAGCGCTTTTTGTCGTGGATGGAAAACGAGGAAGCCGTGGCTGCTTTGGAAAAGTTGAGCCCAACCCAGGTCGCGAAGAAGAGGGAGGTCAAAGACTGGAAGAAAACGGTCATTGTTCCCATTGCAGTCCCGGGATGCGGTAAGCCCCTTCTTTTTGTGCGAGAGTTTAGAATCGGGTGGCTCACGTTTTGGTGCGCCAGGTAAAACTTCTGTGGGAGTGGCACTTTCCCATATCTTCGGTTGGGCCCACACGCAAAGCGACGACGTCATGACGAAGAAGACTGCCTCCAAGTTTGAGGGGAGTATATCTGACCTTCTGCGGAAGAATGATGTGGTATTCGCAGATCGGTAAGCAGTTAGATTCGGTCTCTTTTTCTGGCACTGACATTGCTTTGCAGAAATAATCACCTCGTTACACACAGAACCGGCATACGAACAGTAGCATCGAAATTCAGCGGTGGACCTGTTCGGCTTATCGCCCTGCACTGGCCTCTGTCACTCCCACTCACTACGGTCCACCGGATTTGTGGCGATCGCGTTGCGATCCGAGGCGATAACCACCAGAGTCTGCGGGCGGATGAAGACAAAGGCCACGAAGAGATCATCTGGAAGTTCATAACTGGCGCTGAGGAACTCGACGAGAATGAAGTCGATGACGTGATTGAGATGGACGTGAGGGAAGATCTGGAAACCTCGATCCGCAGAGCCGCGGAGGAGCTTGCCAGGCTCCTGAACTTGGACTTCCCCAGCACAGATCAAATCGCTGACGGCTTTGATGCTGCGAGAGGGTACAAGACGACTCTGAGGAAGGACATGACTTCTGCGCGGCGCGACCCCACGAGGTATTTTGGGTTCTTGATTGAAATCGACCTCGAGGATGTCGTGACAAAGGCGCTACTCGGCTCGGAATCAGCAACGGGAGCGCAGATTTGGGGCAAACTCAAGAAGGATAAACGGATCATCAGACGGCCTCACATTACGATCGTCCATGCGAAGAACCTTCCTGGCGAACAGCAGCTGTGGGATCGGTGTTACGCACTCCGCAACCTTGAGCTCCCACCGCTCTTCAAATTTAACCTCGGCAGCGTTGTCTTTAACGACAGAGTTATGGCCATCTCAGTGGACTCTTTGTCTGTCGACGGAGATACTGGCGGAGGTGAGGGCGCTGAGCTCTTGAAGAGCTTTTCGGGCACTTTGGTTGGACAATGGCATATTACTGTTGGGACGGTAAGCGAGGATGTGCCGCCTTATGAAGGTAGCCACTTGGTACGGGGTTGGAGGAGCGACAGGGCGTTCGCCGAGTCGATTGAGTTGAAGGGCGCTACGGCAGCTGGTAGAGTCAAGGGCCTGTCGTAGTCCACCTGTACAAATGGCTTTGGTCATAAATTGCCTAGTTGATTTCTTAGACTTGACGAATACTAGCCCCTTCAACAACAAAAATAGTGTACCCGTACATCGAATCAATGACAATATGTCCTATTATTGGCGACTCATGTAAATAATTTTACGAGCTACTTAAGGTCTGTCGGCGGAAAGTTCGCCAGTGCGGCGGACCTTTCAAGTTCAACCAGTCAGCCTAAGCCAAGTTCAACTTTGGGGCAACTTCAAATTGGCGGTGAGTCTGTGTGCCGGACGCAAATTGGTCAGCAGCCACAGCAGCTTCGTCCGTCGCAGCTTGATCTCAAGTCCCTCTTGTCAACGCCGTCCTCAACGTCCTCAGCATCTCAAGACACCCTCCTAGACCAAAATGGTGAGCTGGTGCGGGCCCACGCGTATTGCGCCATGGATTCAATGGCGAATCGCTCGCGGTCACGCGTCCTTTCTGGATGGATGGATCGGAATGCTGATGGATGTAACACCCGATGCAACAGCCACCCAAGGGAAAGAGAGCACCCAGAGAAGAGGCCACCGTTTCGCTTGGTCCCCAAGTCGCTGAGGGCGAGCTCGTTTTCGGTGTTGCCCACATCTTCGCCTCATTCAACGACACTTTCGTCCATGTCACTGATCTCTCGGGCAAGGAAACCATCACTCGCGTCACGGGTATATGCGCTTCTTTCCCGCTAGTCCCCCAAAGTTTGCTCAGTGCTGTAAATATCTAGGTGGAATGAAGGTCAAGGCCGATCGCGACGAGTCCTCCCCGTACGCTGCTATGTTGGCCGCCCAGGATGTTGCCACTCGTTGCAAGGAGATCGGTATCACCGCCCTTCATGTCAAGCTCCGGGCTACTGGCGGCACTGGCACCAAGACCCCCGGCCCTGGTGCTCAGAGCGCTCTTCGCGCGCTTGCCCGTGCTGGCATGAGGATTGGCAGGATTGAGGACGTGACCCCTATCCCTACCGACTCGACTCGTCGCAAGGTCGGCTATCTTCGCTGGATCGTCCTTCTAATTTTTTATCTGATGTTTTTTGCTCTTACAGGGTGGTCGTCGTGGTCGCCGTCTATGATCTTATTCATTTCTGCTCAAAAGTACCCCTCGTTTTCTGTGTATGGTACACATATTGCCAGGGATGATACCAGTCGCTATGTGACGCGCAACAAACCTGGCTCGCGCCTGGTTTGTCCCGTGGTCCTCTTTCTCATGCAACTGTTTGCCCCTTCAAACGCGTCTTGTTTCGTGTAAGCTGATGAGTGTATGACTCTGAGGCTCCAAGCGATCGTCAAGTACCAAGGGACGTCGCTGCTACAGGGCATGCTCGCGACACATATGCAGTGTAAACGTAAGACTGAAATACGCTACCGCATGTATTAGGTGCTGAAATGGTGTGAACGCGCTCTTGCGCTGGTATTTGAATGGAGATGGCGTGGGCAGAGCGAAGGCGGGGCGTGCTGAACACGACCAAGACCAGGGTAGGAGTTGTTTTGGACCGGGATTGGTACGGCTATTCAGATAGCTACGTATATGTAATCCCTTGTAGTCCCGTAAGTGCGGATTAATATTTGTGGTAGCAGAATTCGGCGATTTGCTTTTGGTACTACTGTGCGCCATTCAACCTATCACTGCATAACTTGCATAGGCTGTGTCTCTGGTGTAACCACGAACTGCCAGAACTCCACCAGGCCTTGTCCTTTCGAAAGCGTGCGCAGTAGGACCCAGGTGAAATGATGGTTTTTGGTCTCAGATCCTACCAAATCTATCAAATGGGCCACTGCGACACAATTCTATAAGTGCAGGTCTGTACATAGCAGGGTTCAACGTTGAACGTTGCAACATTGAATATTCCATGTTGGACATTGGGACGTATTCTGTTTACTGCTCAAACATCCAAACGCTGACGGATATCCATCATCATGATTCTTTGCCCCTGCTGGGCCTGGAGGCGCGCCGCGCACCCAGTTCATCCTCTGTTAATAGTATATACCTGGCCTTGCAGCTTACAAGCCGCTGTGTGAATCCCCGTAGACGTGTCTAATTGAGATATGGATCCACTTCTCGGCGCACGTCGTCAAGAAGAGAGAGAAGGAGGGTGCGAAAATCTTTGTGTTTCATTCACGCTACCCACTGCGAGGCTCTCGTATTCGTGCACCCTTCGAAGGTTCAAAAACATTCGGGTCGCGAGCACAGGTGGGGCCAAGATGAGTACGCTAAACACGTAGATATGTAAGCGACTATAAATATTGTTTTTTATGATTATAAAAGTCTCTACGAGTAGAGGAACGCACTGTGCCGAGACGACGTATAGGGCCCACTGCAAAAGAGCCATATGAATATCATTTGGTAAGCGTGATGAAGGAGAGGGGGCGATTAACTTACATCCTCGATCGCACACCCGATGAAAATCACCACTCTCACCACTAGAGTATGCATCTTCGCGTTAGGTAATACCCATCCTGGGCAAACTAAAATTAAAAGGTAAAATGGTGCTCACCGAGTAGAGCTAAATAATACCCGGCACCATCTCGATAATACACGTGCAGCAGTGGTGACCCGCCTCCGTCTAGTATTCGATGCTGGGCAGCTTTGAGGAGAACTAACACAAACAGAATTGTGTTAAATAAAACCTATAATCATTAGCTCACGTTAATCACACGCTCGTGAAACCTCGCATGACACAAGCTTTATACTTAGATCACGTACTTCTGCGCCCAAACTAGTGAAAGCCAGCGCCTTAGCTGTTTGCATGATACCACCCCGCAGAGGTGAAACTAAATACAGCCATTAACACTGAGTGACAGTGAAGTATAAGGAATATGCACCGACCTATGACGGCAACCCAGGCTATGTTTACGGCTTGCGCCAGTACGGCAATAGCGAACAAGTACGCAACATTGCGGTTTTGATTCCATATGGCGTACACTCGAAGCAGGAATAGCGCTGGGTGGTAGAAACAAAGTCTTGGGACCGCCTGTGCTCGGTACTCGAGATGAGGGGAAAGACGTACCGTCGGCGCTAAGCGCGAGCGTGAATAGGAATGCCAAGACACCCAGATAGATACGTGCCCTATGTAAGTGCAAAGTCCCTGTGGTCAGATTGCCTTGTCACCTGCCAGTCAACGTGGGTAAATGCTGACGCGTAGAGAATTTCTTCCACTCCACTCGGCAGTGCTGTTCAGCACTCAGCTTTGAATGTTAACTTCAAAGTAGCTTCACTTATTTATTTCACGAGGACGTACCGGCAATGAGAACCCAGAGAGTTATCGCGCCTAGGAGCATGGTGTAGCGGGTCTGTTTGTTGAAACCTGACTATGAAACACGTGGGAATTGCCGAGTGTCGATGGACACGTACGAATAGAAATAGTGCCTTTGGCTTACTCCACGGCGCAAACCATACAAGGCGAACTTCGTCCCCAATCGTCAAGGCATGATCGTAAAGTAATATTACCGATAGAGACACTGCGTATTTGGTTGAGCAGCCACGTCTGAGAGACGACGACGATGATGCGACGAGGACACACATATGACAGGCATCGCATAACTGAAGTAGGCAAGGTAGATGAAGAGGGGGGCGTCAAGACTGGCAGACATGATAGGATCAAAACCAAGAGGCTGAGAGCGGACGCTGAGGGCGGGGGGGGGGGGGGGGAGGTATAATTTAGAAAACCCGAGAGCCATCAAAAGCTTTATATACGCTTAACCTGTCACTACATAACTCAGGCTGTGTCTCTCATAGCCTTCGTCACTCTACCAAGATTGGCAAGTAAATGACATGCGCGCCGTCAAACTGCAGACATACAACCAAGAAAACTGTCTGGATTGCACTGAGCCTTTGTCCTTCCGAGGGCCGTGTGCAGCAGGACCCAACCTCCAGGTGAGAAGAGGTCTAGCATTTGATTGAGTCATATCTACGGCCAGCACTGTGCCCGAGCCCGACATAATTTCACAAGCGCGGGTTGGTGGTAGCAAAAAAATGTAGGCCGGATGTAGTTCGCCTTGTGGGTTGAACGCTGAGCGCTGAGCGCTGAGTGCTGAATGTCGCAACATTGAACGATTGCATGAAGTTGCAAACTTGCAGAAGCAAGTCTTTGGCTTCAAGCTTCAAGTGCTGCGCTTTGTAAGCAGTGTTCCCAGCCTTATGCTCAAACTTTCGCTGCTTTCGCACTCTTTTGAGGCATTCCTGGCCAGAAATTTGCGCATATCGCTTGCAAGTTAAGCCATACATCTGCTTAGGTCCTACTCGAGGCATCATTATCATAGCGTGGTGCACCTGGCGTTCCAACAGCCTGAGAGCTAGCTCGGCAAGTAAGACCTGCATGAGCTCGGGCTGGGGTAAACGAGTATCAAAGTTGAGCGTTGAACATTCATTCGCCAGCCCTTCAACGACCATATTGAACCAGGAATCCGTGTCCTTTTATTTGGTAGCTTGGGACCAGGTAGAACACCTCTTTATCCCGTATCTCTGGCCTGTGATTGATTTATCACTGTCTTCCACCATTGAGATTGCGATGGCGCCAAGGATGCTGCCCGGGCTATTTCAGGCTCTAATGGACGACTGCCGAAACAGCCTCGACGAAAACGCGCGTTCACGTTTAGATAGGGGAGCATTTCGCTCCTCGACAACCGCACAGCTTGAGCTGGATGAGCAGCTGGAGGTTATCCAACGTGTTGTCGCCGATGTTACGACGTACGCACAGGAGATGATATCCCGCTTGCGCTTTCGTCGCAATCAACTTTCTGCCATCAATCGCCTCCCGACCGACATCCTCCTTGTCATATTCCAACACGCCAGAGCCTCCTTCGCACGAGATCTCCCGTTTCCTTATTACAGCCGAAATCACGATCTGCTTGCATTCCCTCGACTACTACTTGCGCTGTCGAGCGTCTGTCGCCTGTGGAGGGACTTCATCACCCAGCATTGCCCCACGCTGTGGGTGAGGCCGCCCATGGCGTCGATTACGCTCCTCAAGCTGTTCCTTGGCCGTTGCAAAGAGGCGCCAATCGAGATAGAATTTGATGCTCAGAAAGGAGGCACCCATTTCTCTGAGCGCATATCCCTTATTCGATCGCACATAAATCACTGTAAAGACCTCCATATTTCCTTCCCCCGCGATGGCGGTACACAAGAGGCCGTGGGCCTTTTACGCGATTTTTCACCTGCGCCACACCTGGAGACCCTCGACCTCCGTCGTAAGAGGAATACGCGGCGCCCCAATCTGGTCCATCATCTCCCTGGCTTGTTTGCGGGAGTCGCACCTCGCCTCCGCGAAATCTATTTGTCGGGGATTTGCATCCCATTGGACTCTCCATTCTTCCGTGGGCTCACGTACCTCAAGCTCCATTGTATCGACTATTCCAACCATGGCTCAATCCACCAACTTTTTCATATTCTTGAGCTTTCCCCGCTCTTGAAAGAGCTCTTCTTGGATGGGATAGGGTTATCTGTATCTGTCGCGGATATCCACTCCATACCGATCATTGTATTAACACACCTCCGGAGGTTACATCTGCAGTGCGTCAGCCAATCGGCCGATCTTCGATATATTCTACGTCGACTCTCCATCCCTCCTTCATGCTATCTCATTATATATGGGGAGACAGGGGTGCCAGGCGATGATCTCTATGAACTCCTTCCTCCGCCATCGGTTATCTCTGCCAACATATTGCCCCTCATGCAGCCCATTCGTTTATTGATGCTACGTATATCCGAAGATTTCATTGTGTTGAGAGGGTGTTCACATGGGTTACAGGATGAGGCCTATCACATCACGCAAATGAGCGAAGGAATCTTCCGTAGGACTATTCCGAACCTTGGGCACATATTTCCCATGGCATCCCTCGAGGGACTCCATCTCAATGTCGACATAACAGATGATCTTTCTGATCTCCTTCTTCATCTTGCCGATTTCCTTCATCGCCATCCTACGATCAAGACCATTGACTGCGACAATCTGGGTGTTCTCGAGCTCCTCATCGTCACACCCACGAGACACTTCTGCCCGTTATTGCACAGTTTGCAATTCCGCACCGCTTCTTGGACCGTGCCATGCGAGGCCGCAATGATCAGGCTTGTAGAGTCTCGAACTGCGCGCGGAGATGGGGAAAACAGTGTATTGCGCCATGTCACTTTGCGTGGGCGTACAGATTTTAGTGGCTCAGGATTGGCGACTCTGCGGATGCGTGTGGAGGTGGAAGTGGCCACTAGCTAGCCGCATTGGATTGATTCATACCTCCTAGGCCTTGTGTGGATAATGTGAGTGCTCGCTATCTTTAGGTGATCTTGTCTGCACGTATACTTACCATGGACCACAGTTGTACTAGTGAGAAGAAACGATGCCAATTATGGCCACGCCGACGGACATTCTATGTGCACGTGCTTACTTTTGCAGTAGCAACCGGCCTTTTATTATGCAACTGTCTGCCTTTCTCCAATCACGGTCCGTTTTACGTGGGCTGGTGAGCGCATGAGCCTGCTCCAGGCCCCTGACACCAATGAATGTAAACTCTGCTACCTGACATGCTCGCGAAGGGCATATAATGATTCTGTAAACGGAAAATTTAATGCCATATATATTACATAGATGCCGAGCTGGCGTGCGCGCGCCCTTGAGTTGTGCAGTATTCGGATAGAACGGAGTCGTGATCGATCGGGTGTGGACGGTGCGAAATCTCGCGTGCTGGGCGCGCGCGACATCCACTGCGTAACTACTTAGGCAGGAGTGGCTTCGAACCAGAATTAAAGATAAGTACCTACTGAGATACGCATGCGATTCCTTGTAATTCCATAGGCGCGGATTCGTGGCAGCAGATTCGCGGCATGGATATAGGCTTGACGCATACTTGTAATAATATGGAGTAGGAGATCATCGCAAGTCTTCGGCTTCGTGAGACCAAATGCTGTGCTTGGACCGAGTTGGACTCCCGCTGGGACTCCCACGAACGTTGGACGTTGAACGTTGAACGTTGAACGTTTGAACCACCACGGCATTCTCTCTTTATATAAATAAGGGATTCCTGGCCACGAATTGGCGTATACGACCGCAAGGTAAGCCGTGGTTTAACCAGTGATTTACTTCGGCCATTCTCAAGTCAGTAGCACAGATACACAAAAATCAGGCGTTTCAAGTATAGCTTTTTGTATATCTCGTAGCTTGATATCAGGTAGAGTATCTTTCTTTCATGCGCCTGTGATCCTTGATCGAGTTAATTATTTCCCACGATTGAGATTGCGATGACGCCAAGGATGCTGCCCGAGCTATTTCAGGCTCTTATGGACGACTGCCGAAACACTCTCGACGAAAGCGCGAGTCCCCGCGTATACGGGGAAAGATTGTTCTCTTCGGCAGCCGCGCAGTTTGAGCTGGATGAGCAGCTGGAGGTTGTCCAGCGCGTTGTCGCCGACGTAACGACATACGCGGGGGAGATGACATACCGCTTGCGCTCTCGCCGCAATCAACTTTCCGCCATCAATCGACTTCCGACCGACGTCCTCCTCATCATATTTCAGCGCGCCAAAGACTTAATCACACAAGAAACCTCGTTTCCTCGTCATCGCGGCGCGCTTAAATTCTCCCAAGTCTTACTTAGACTATCCAGCGTGTGTCGCCTATGGAGGAATTTCATCACTCAGGATTGTCCTGCGCTGTGGACGAAGCCGCCAATGACGTCGCCTATGCTCGCCATGCTGTTCCTTAGCCGCTCCAAGGAGGCACCGTTAGAGATAGCATTTGACGGAGATCATAAGCTCTCTGAACGTTTATCACTACTCCGACCACATATAAATCGCTGCAGAAGTCTCCAAATTTTTGTCCACGACGACGATAATGCACAGAAGGTTGTGGAGCTTTTGCAGGGCTTTCCATCTGCGGCTCACCTGGAGTCTCTGTACCTCCGTCAGGGAGATTTTCGGGATGATACCATGGGTCGCACCCGATCGACTTCTTCTCTTTCGGGGTTGTTTGCAGGAGCCACGCCTCGCCTCCGAAAAATCCATCTGAGGGCGATCTGCATCCCATTGGACACCCCAGTCTTCCATGGGCTTACACACCTTGACCTTAGTTATATCGACTATTCTGATGGCGGCTCCATCCACAAATTTTTCCACACTCTCGAGCTTTCCCCATTCCTGGGAGTGCTTCGCTTGATTTACGTTGTGTTACCCCCGTTTATTGCGGACATCCAACCTACTCCCGTGCTACCAACCATCGTATTAACACACCTTCGATCACTGTTTCTGCGCTGCCGACCGGGGGACCAAGTTCGATTGATCCTACACCAACTCGCCATTCCTCCTTCGTGCCGCCTTGATATATGCGGGGAGACTGGGATGCCAGGCGATGATCTCTACGGTTTCCTCCCTCCACCATCCGTTATCTCCGCAAACACTCTGCCTCTTATGCAGCCCATTCGTCTATTGTGTGTAGAGATGGATGATGATTACATTCAGCTGAGAGGCTGCACACTTGGGTTACAGGATCAGGCCTACTCCATCACCCAAAACGGCGAAGGAATCTCCCAAAGGGTCCTTCCGAACCTAGGGCACATACTTCCTCTAGTATCCCTCGAGGAGCTTGATCTCACTGTCTGCACAACAGAGGATTCCCCAGATCTATTTCTTCAACTCGCCGACTTCCTTCAACGCCATCCTTCAATTAAGGATATTGTATGCAACGACCCTAGGGTCTTAGAGCTCCTCGTCGTCACACCCACGAGACATCTTTGCCCGTTGCTACACAGCTTGAAATTTTGCTTCGAGTCTGCTCCATGCGAGGCCGCAATGATTAGACTTGTGGACTCTCGAACCATGCGCGGAGACGGGGGAAACAATGCATTGCGCCATGTCATGGTGTGGGAATGTGCAAGCTTGAGTGACTCGGGACTGGCGGCCCTGCGAGAGCGCGTAGAAGTGGAAGTAGACTAATCATTGGACTGATGGATACTGTGAGTGTTCGCCATCTTCAAGCGATTTCGCTGGCACCTACACTCACCATGGGCCACCTTGTACTAGTGAGAAAAAATGATACCAAAGTGTCATTCACGAATAGCGTGACCGCGCCAAGAGCGGTCATTCTATACATACATAGATGGTTACTTTCACGATACGCGATAGCAATTCACTGCTTCAAGAACGGGTGCCGTGAATCGTGAAGGGCTTAAACGTCATCATCATCTAATATCCGATACCATTTCTCACTATAGAACTAAGCCAGAAGTCGTACCGCCGGTCGAATGCTTGGAAAACGCGTAAACGTACGACATATTTTATTGAGGATTCCATGAACTACATATTAAAAAGTCCGTAAGAATCCGTGTCTCAAAGAGTTTATTCCTCGCAGAAATTTCAGTATTCATCAGGTCGGGCCAGTTTGAAGGAATCAGTTATCAGAAACGGCCAAAAGAATGACCCAGTCGAGGCTCAGCACTCAGGACGCTCAAGTAGTCGATGTACTGGCAGCCGCTGAGGATCGCGTAGACGGGCTGGCAGAGCTCAACCTAGCCGGTGGTCCAGTAGCCACAGAGGGTGACGATAATCAGACTACGAGGTGGCCGCGGTCAGATCGGATGATTTAAGCTAAAAAGCGAGGAGGTGTTCACATGGCGACCGAGACGTATTCTTGGGAGGGAAAGCCCGATTGCAGAGCAGCGTAGAGGACGGGGGCAGCGTCCTATTCGCCGAGGACCGTTTAGTGACTAACTACTTGGCCTTTGAGCTGAAGATAAAGGTATTAACGATGAGAATGACCACGACGAGATTCGCAATCTTCTGACAATCGAATGCGCTGGGGGTGTCGGAATCGGAAAAGAGATTCGCGAGGCAGCTGAGCTGATCGCTGAGCGTCTCGAGGATGCTCGCCCAGTCGCAGTCGTCGCCCGACTCTGAATTGTTGTACATATACGATGTAAGTAGATGCGTAGGCAGGGCCGGAACTTGGCGGTGCTGATTCAAACTCCGAACATCCCAAAGTACTCCACCCCAGCCTCCCACCCAGCACCGTCACCATCGACTCCAGGCCTCCTCGATCTCCATTAATATTGCTTACTAGCTTGCTTCACAAATGCCAAAATTTCCCCTTCCAAGAAGTCATGCAACATCTTTACACAGATCGGTGATCTGGGATTCGTATGTGCGAAGTACTTACACTTCGACGGATGGTCATCATGCTTCAATATGTGGACATGATATCCTTATTCGTTTGAAAACGTCGAACGCAGTTCCTCGTTCCGGTAACAGCAGTCTAGGAGAGGATGCATTGTGTACGAGTGCCCTCACACGCCTTCGCACAGTGCCCCATACGAGTTACTTATCTGGACAGCATTCGGGTATCTGACTGCTGCAAACACCGTAGCACCGGCACTTGAACGCGCTCTACATTCCTCGGGCGTGGTTTTTGACCTCTGCAACCTGCTTCAGAACACAGGAATTAGCCCGGCCGATATGACTCTCCCTTCGGTGATGGCACCAACTTGTGCCGATCTGAAACAAATATGATCTACCCCGTTGTCTCCGGCCTGTTTCAGAGATTCTACTGGCATAAAAGCTCTATTTTTTGCACCACTTGTGCAGTATATCCCTAGTATATCATCATCTGCGCCTCGCGATTTCCTCGGACGCGGACACAGCCATGCTTTTAGCTCTCGCACTCTTCGCCGCGTCCAGGTTGCCATCTTCACTTGCACATATAGGTTAGTCAACGTTTGTCTACAGTTGTGCCCGTGTACAGCACTCAAAATCCCCCGCGCGGACTCCCTCGCCGCCAGCATTCTGGCATCCTTCCATGTGGGGATTCAACATATCAGATCATGCTGATTTCCCCTACGACAATCGCCCCGTGACACCTCTCTTCAATATGACCTTCCAGCAGTGGTGGTTCCACAATCATCTCGACTACCCGCCGCACCTAGAAGACGTCTTTGATCTGCCTGCGGGCGGCATTGCCCGTGCTGAACTTGCATGTCACAAAGACGCCACAACCTGGCACAGCCCAGATCATGATATTAGGCAAGGAAACAATCCTTGTCGTGAGTCTCCAGCAATCTATTTCAACATGTGGTTTGTTAAGTTCCGGGGTATGATCTTTTAGCCCACTCACCAACTTCCGCGTACCATACGGCCGGTCTTGGTGATGTCAAGGGGTGTGCACTTGCCATTGCATATAAATCCGACGTCAAGGAGGTTCAGCCAGAAGATTTTGTCGTATTTTCTGTTAACCACACGTGCGTCTGGAACCGGTTTACCGACTTTCAAGTGCCTGCCGCAATGCCACCGTGCCCTGACGGAAGATGCATCTGTGCCTGGTTTTGGATCCATTCGCCTGATTCGGGGTCGGAACAAAGTAGGCTATTGTCCAGAATGGCGCTCTCAGCACTGAGCAAGCAATGACACTCTATGATTCACAGACGTTCGTTACTCTACGACTCCACTCGCATTCATGCCAGTAGCTAATTTAACCAACTCAAAGTACATGAATGGCTTTCAATGCAGCGTATCGGGCTCCACGTCCCATCGCCCAGTCGGCAGACCTGGGTTCGCGCGCCGTTGTGGCGAAGATCTTCGGGCGGGCAAACCGGCTGATCCTCGCAATTGCACAATTGGTGCCAAGCAGCCCTTTTATTGGCTACAGCGGGAAAGGAACAATGTACCGTGCTGTCTTCTCCTTTTAGATATTGGCTATTCTACTGATATTTCCCACGTCTTTGTGGGGCATGATCCAGATGCTCGAAGACTAGTGCGTATCTATCTTGTTTCTTTATGAACATCATAAAATAATACCTCAATCTATCTCTGTGATAGCTATTCTCCGCCTTTCTATAACGACCTTTACGGTTTCAAAGATGGCGCACAGGATGATATATTTGAAGATGGGCACAGTGCTGCAGATGCAATTCTCCCATATGACGGAACGAGCGCTGGCATCTTGCTATCAAGTCGTCCACGTAGAGTCCCAAGAGCTTTTCTATCTCAATAGACCGGTACCCATCTACTTTGTTATGGCCCATCTCCTTTGAAAAACAGAAATCATGACTAGCCTTTTACAAGAACATTATCTTGAGGTGCCGGCGCTGGCTCGGAGGGAGGGCTTCCTGTTTCCATCGTGCACATCATGCATCAGAAATTGCGTGATTTTTTTTTTCGAGACATAGGCAACAAGGAAAAGCCTGCGCTTCCACTGTGCCCGGGCCATGCGTAGAATAATTCTGCTTAGGCCGAGTATACGGGCATTTCTTGAAGCCCAGTCGTTTGCATCAAGCGATTATGGGAATTTGACGCATTCTTCTGTTCATATTGTCGCCTTATCCCTTGCCCGTAATCAATATAGAGCAGCAGTTGTTCGGAGCGCATCGCACCTATGCTTTCGAGAGCGGAGTTTCAGTGGCACTCCAAGGCAAAGTGCTTAAAAGCAGAATACAGAGATCCTTCAATGTTATCTGGCCGGACCAAAAGGCTCTCGTTGTAGCAGGGTAACGGCCACATCCCAAGCTAAGACTTAAATTTTGATTGCAAAACAAAACATACTTGCAAGGAGGACAATGACAAATGGGCGGTCGAATACCAAGCATAAACCTCGGAAGAGTTGGTATGTAACCCGATATCTCTTTGCCCCACAAGCTGGCCAAATTATGGCTCCAATTACAAGCTCGTGAGCCACTCCCTGAGCGCTTGATTAACCTCGGCGGGCTTCTCAAGCTGCACCCAATGCGCGGCAGCGATTTCCACAGTTTTCAGGTTGGCTATGTAGTTCGCCGATCCAAGGTATTCGGCCAGACTGCTCCAATTGGCGACGGGGTCTTCGGTAGGCAAGATCGAGAGGGCCGGCACTGTGATGTTGGGATTGCCAAAGTTCTTCGCGTACTCGAAGGTTCCGTAGCGGCTCTACCAGTGGGATGCAAGAGTGAGATTAACCTTGAATGAGATTTCTGCGTATCCCACTCACGGCGTTGGTGTAGAATTGAAGCGCTAGATTATGGCGGAGCGGATTGAGTCGCGGTAGAGCTGGGGCTATAGGCGGAGCTTGGACTCACTGTGTTCAAACCGTTGAATTGAATACTGTTCGACGAAATAGTCTTCTTCCTCTTGAGAAAAGAACGGGATGGGCGGAATCTTCCAAAGGTACATGCATCAGCGTGACAAAGAAAGAGAAGAGGGTACAATGATTCTCCGTACGTCTGTTCCGTTATAAGCACCCAAGAAATCGGTCTCACTCGTCAAGAAAGCGTCGGGCGGAGGACTCGCTACGGTGCGAAGGGTTGCCCTCAGCGTTCGTCGGATGTCTTTGTCAAGCTCCTGGGCGGCCGTCGATGTCTCCTTTTCAAAGTAGACTTGGTACGCAAACTTCGGGAGGAGTGGGACGAGGTCTTCGGGTGGTGTGTAGTTACCGACCGCAGGCTGGTACTATGGTCGAAAAATAATCACAGCTCAGCCAGATATAGATGATCCTGGAGTAAATACGAGCCGTACCGGAATGTCGAGGGCAGCAATGGCAGTAAAGCGGGTTGGTTCGAGAAGACCTGCAGTCCAACAGGCCACAGCGCCCCAATCATGCCTGCCACGTAGACGTTACGCTCAGCGTGTGCAGGTAGAGGCCAGGGAAATAAACATACCCGACGCAAGGAGCGGTTTTCACCCCAGCCTTATCCAAGATACACATCGCATCGCTAACAATGTCTTGCATCATTCCAGAGGTCTGGACGTCGCTGGTATCGGTGGAAGAGCCGAATCCGCGGAGGTCGGGGACAATGAGACGATAGTCCTTTCCAAATTCTTGGATCTGGTTGGACCAGCTGCTCCAGAGACTCGGCCAGCCATGAAGAAGCAAGAGCGTGTTCTTGCCGGTGGGGTTGACGTCAACGTATTCTGACGTAAGGAGGCAAAAGTCAGCTCGCCCCGTCAAATACCCAGGTGATGTGTGCTCACCGAGGGTGATTGTAGTGTTGACGGGTGTCGGACCCCCTCTGTCAACCGCGTTACATTGTGCGCTGCTCTTGGGATATGTTCGCGGATCGAACGGCGGGTTGGACGATGGGTTGGCGGCCGCCGCAGCCCCCGCAAACAAGACAGCAACAAAGAAAGGAATAGAAGTGATGAGATGCATGACTGGCTGTAGAGGGAATCTCGGAGCGTCACGTATGCGTATCCTGGCATCCTGCAGACAGCCAAATTCTTATACCGCTGAGTCTACAAAGTGCGCCAAAGCTCAGCAGCCAGATCCGTCGGGCGTCTGCCAGTGAGAGGTACGCCTTCAGGAACCGACTGCAGCATACGCGTGATCCACTGTATTCAACGCTAGAGTCTTACTAGAACTGGCGAGGGCGTACATGGGCGAAAAGACCATCGCCGCGCTTTGTCCCGTACAACATTCGCTTCTCGCCTTTATGCCGCCTACTTTAACTCTATCGACCTCGCTGGTGAACATTCTACCGTGAACACAATGACCAGGAAGCACGGCGGCGTCGAGAGAAAGCCTAGATGCATCCATCAAGCCCATATGATCCAGATATGTGGCAGCCCGCCTTGATGCACTTCGCCGCCCTGGTAATATCGACGAGACCTGTTGAACTCCGCCTGGTACTCACACGGTGAGTGCGCCAGCGCCAAGTAAGCTTACTGGGGTACTTATCTGGGCCTTTCCTTGAGTTCGGAACCGCAATGGAACAATTCAACAGTTCAGCCCATCAGACTGTGAGACTCAGAGTTGCATGGTGGTGCAAAAAACGCATCCAGACACATCCGCCCGCCAGTCGGCGATAGCCTGTCCTTTTGAGACTCAGTAGGGTTCCCTAAACGAACAGACACCGAGCCAAGATAGGACTAGTCAAAACATTTCTAGCAACGCTTCCACTAGACGTCTGTAGAGAACCGCGCGAAGTGAGCAGCCCCGCCAGTGATTGAGTTCTGGTGCCCGAGATTAGATGGCAAGATAGCGATATGATAAAGAGATCTTATCAGTTGATAATGATATCATGGAAGCAGAGATTAGCCATCTTGGGAGGAGAGGATGCGACGTGCATTCAGTAGATTCGCCGATGTGGTTATCTATCTTTGATCTAATCCTCGTGATGGCCCCAAGGAAGCGTGAAGGAAGCTCAAGTGCGGCGCCAAGGACAGAGATTATCTCCGAAAAGAGTGCGAGAATTCAATCGATGAAGCAATGCCTCCCTCCGTCTCTCTAGCCGGTGACCTATCGCCTTTACTGTGAGATATATCTTGCACATCATTGGTAGGGAGCTGGCGCTTGCTGCTTGCATCGCCAGTTTTCAAAAAAAAAAAATCGCGTCGTGCTACCCGGAGATCATCCTATAAGATCGGAGGGATTGGTCAAGTGAGAAAATGGCGTGTCAGCGGTATAAAATACAGCCGAGATCGAGAGGTGAAAGGTCATCCCCTCGCTCTGGACGCCCACTCCACTCATCTCAGCCGATCTTATCATCTCCCCTTCACCTCAAACCCCAGCTCAATATGGTGAGTAGCCGTCCTTTCTTCCTAGCGTGGATAGGTGGGAGTGCTCAAAGCATCCGTTTTACAGCCCGAGACTGAAGCCTGCGCGACCGTCAAAACTGGCGACGCACCTAACTGCACCTGGCCCAACTGCGCATGCGAGCAGCCACCGAAGAAATAGTAGCCAACAGATATGCCTTGAGTATGTTTATTGTCACCACCGTCGATGTCAAACTAGCGCTCAAGCGTGCAGCTTTGTAGATGTATGATGGAGGCCTCTGGCAAGAACGAAAGAGATCTCCAATAAGGCGCTTGTTTCGATGTTGATGAGGTACTGCCCAAGATCACCTAAAATAAAAACTGAGGGCCCGTTCTGCACCGAGATTCGCAATCACAATCTCACTTTTATTACTTCATATGGGAATATCTGTAAGCATTTGTAAGCATTTGTGATACGATTTCTTACAAATATTCCCATTTTTGGGAATAAAAGTCGAGATTTCGTGATCTCGATCACCGTGCAGAACGGGCCCTGATGTTCAGCACTTGTTAAGGCATTAGTCGGATACTGAGTACTGAGCGCTGAGCTCTGTGAGAGCATACGTGTGACAGTGCAGAAGCGTCGAGAGCGATGACCGTGAAACATCTTGCGCGTTGGAGCCTGGAGCGGATGGTGGATCAGTTGATAGAAAGCAACGAGCCGGCCAGACCGGCCCGGGGCTCGGTTTCCTGTCCTCACTTTCAACTTTAAGCGAACCGTCATCTTCGAGCAGCAAAATCCTCAGACTAAGCTTGAGCTGCTGCTCCAGCTTGCAACACGCTGTGGACCAGGCCTAGGATACATGTAAGAAATTTGCGTGCACTAGGATGGAGAGCTGCGTAATCTTAACCTGTCCAACCTTCGTTTTCAAACCTGCTGCGCCATCACGCGCACGGTCCGCTTCGACGATACCTATACGCAGCTTGGTATATCTAGCACTTTTTTTCCCAGACTGTCGAGAAGAATATTAATATCCTAGATGATTTACTCGCGCTTTCTATCGTCAAACCACCGAGTTTTACAAAGCATTAATTTGTTCTCACCGACTTCGTGTGCATCATTACCTCGGAAAGTTACATTCGCTCGCCATTACACGACTGGTCCAAACATTTCCTCGGGGGATCTATCCAGCACCACCGCGCCTTTTGATCCTGCGCCATTACCAGGAACAGTCTCCCATCACACGTCGTACCTTGTCCTCCACACTTCCCAGCCACCCACGGAATGGCCATCCAAGCACGCTCTGGTGTCCCCACTTTACGGGAAACTCCAGCAATGGGCAAAATCGCATGACGCCATCGTAAATTTCGGGTATGATGACCTGCCATCCTCGAGTAGCGCACAACAGGCGCAGCACACGAATTGGGATGCTGCCGGCGCGGAAGGAGAGTCATATCCCGCGACGCTATACCGCACTTCTCATCCTCCTCTGGAGATCGCGTCGGTATCGCACCAGAATTACCACAGTGTACTTTCCGCGCACTATACCACCACGAACTCCTCCGCGTCAACCACATCCGACTCTACCTCCAACGCGTTCCTCGATCTATACGTATGTACCCATGGTGCGCGCGACTGCAGATGCGGAACCACGGGCTCGCAGGTATTCCGCGCCTTGCGCAAACAGGCCCAAAAAATCAACTCCACGCCGTCTCCGTCGTCCTCAACCTCGTCGGTCGCATCCCTTCCGCACATCCGAGTCCGCGAAGTCGCCCACATAGGGGGCCACAAATGGGCTGCCAATGTCCTTGCATTCCCCTCTGGCGACTGGTACGGCAACCTCCGTCCCGACGACGCGTCGCACTTGCTCTCGAGACTACTCGATGGAAAGGTGTGGTGGGATAGATGGAGAGGGCGAATGGGGATCCCGCAGGACGCTCAAATCGCTCTGCACCGCGATGGCGCTCAGTTGGGTGCCAACGAGGTGGCGCGGCATTCGAAAGAACTGGGAGAGGATGTCCTTCTCACCTTTGTGACTCACGATGGCAAAGAAGCAAGCCTCCGTGCGCAGGAGGGAAACAACCTGATGGAAGTAGCCAGAGATGCTGGGCTTCCCAGTATAGAGGGCGTCTGCGGTGGTCAGCTCGAGGTATGTCCGCGCCTCCCACACTCCTTATCGTGTCTAACTTCCTTGAGTGCGCATTTCCTCCGGCGAAATAGTGTGCTACATGTCACGTCTATCTGGCGGGAAACCCGCCTCTAGCGCCTGCATCGGAAAACGAGGAAGATATGCTAGCATACGCCATTGGACGTCGGGACGAGAGTCGACTTGGGTGTCAGATCGAGGTGACGAAGGAGCTGGCAGAGTGGGTTAGACAGGGCGGCAGGATCGGGCTGCCTAGATATTAGACTGAGTGATATATTAGTATACTGCACGTAAGAGTAGATAAAAGATATGTAGTAGCAGAATTTTGGAAAGCGTACTGGTGGCGGTGTGCGGTTGCAAGCGGCCCGATCGCGAGGTGGGCCACCCGAGCTCGATTCAGGAGGCCGGATCCGCCTGGATGTACTACACCGTGTACTACACGGCAAACACGCCACCACATACTCCGCAGCTACATATGATCTGCCACGCCAGGAGGGCATCCGAACGACGGGGGGTCCGATCCACGACCCGACCAGCGGGTGCTAATGACAAACAGCACCAACACGGGCCGAGTTCCCGGTTCCCATATGAAGAATGCGCTGAAAGCCAATGGCTTGACATATGGTCACACGTCGTTCGCGCGCAAAGCCTCTAGATATATTAGCATCCTCTCCGACGCTGTCGTATCGACAATCGCGCTATAGGTACCTGTATCTGCTGTTCACCATGCAGCCCACATTTGGAGGAAATGCAAGCAAAACCAGCACCGTTTCGCAACGGGTCCCGATTTTGTGTGCTTTTCCTTCATTTGATGCCGCGGGTGTCATAGGTCCTCTTTAAGCTTTACAGGACCATCTGAGCCCGCTGTTTTCTTGGGTATTACTATAAAGCATCACTTGGATATAATTGTAATTGCATTTGCCAGCACTTGGGTTTTTCCCCTTATCGTCACTAATTGGCGTGGCACACATGTATCCGAAGGGTTTGGTTTGACGGACTCCCTGCAGCGGTATTGTAGCATGCGCTCATCGTAGTTTCTACGCGTGTACTCAGTACTAAGTTTTTAACTGCATGTCTGTCTTTATAGCCATTGCCCTCTCGCGAATCCTTTCACTTGAGAGAAGCAGGTCGGCCTACGGCTGGCGGCCGCACAGCTGCTGGATTTTACACACTAACCATCCGTCAGTCCCCCATATACCCCTACGTTACACGCCGCATCCACATATATGTTCCGTCGCCCATAGGCTTGCACCGCTGTGCAAGTTAACACTTGTACGTTTGCCCATGCCCACCTGGAGCGCATACGCGAGCGTTTAGTCGTCCCCCTCACTCACTCGCTGGCGTGTCACTCGACTACTCACACGCCTACGAATCCACACAATCTCGCGGCGTGCTCAAGACTTTGATTGCATATACGCTCACCCGCACACATGCCCGCCCACACCACGCTTGGGCGCATACTCACATACTTGAGGGTAGGGGTAACGTGCCCTTATCCAGCAATCGCGACAAGTATTGTAACGTCCACCATGCTCTCTCAAAGCTCTAAGTTGTAGACAGCTGTTCCACTCCAGCCGACACTGGCTTTCGTACGTGTAAGGAGCCTCTCCACCGGGAATTTGACCACAACCGCTTTACCAACAAAAAGTCCATGTTTCTTCTCAAGCGTCGCTTCGAGCGGGAAGGCGAGACGTGATGCCTAAGCTGAGAGGCCAGGCGAATAAAAAGTCAAACTCTAGTGCGTATACCATCGTGAGCGTCAAGCTTTCAAGGTCGCTGTGAAGGGTGAAGGTCCCTTTCCGCCATCGCGCACAGCCGCGTTAATATATGCATTTACTTAAGTATGTATAGCTGTCCGTCTGAGTACTTGGCTTATCGGACCCCGAGGGCGACGCGGAGCGAGACAGGGAGGAATCGAGGACCACCGGCTGCGGTCGGCATCGTCTTCAGTAGCATCCGAGGGTCGGGTCCACGACCCGCCCCCCCGTCGTTCGGACTTTCTGCACGCCAGGGCGATCGTCCGCTCGCTGCTCGCTGGTATGCAATATTAATGTTCCTCAACAATATTGCTCGTTGCTCCCTGCTTTGAGTGAACAATGCTCTTGCTCATGAGCACTCATGCCTGACTCCCTTACTCCAAATACTTCACCCGCCTATTGTCAGCGCTGCAACACCTTACCTAGTACGAAAATATCCCATCTTAACTAATAAAATATCTTTGCCACTACGCTCACCGCTGCAAACCATGTCGGACTATACTCTGCCCTCTCAGTATCCAGCCACTGCTCGCAACAAGCCGGAGACGATGTAAAGCCGCACTTACCATGCAAAAGACATGCCGGAGTTGAGGTTTTGAAGAAGGCTTCTTTCTACGAAATAGTGCTTTGTTACTTGGATTATATCAGGGACTCTTCCCTCGTAATAAATTCGCGTGGATGTCTCATTATCAGCACGATAGTTGTGATAATAGCTTCTGCACGCGAGCGACGAGCGTACGTGAGTGCATCCATAGATTCTGCTCTCTGATATTGGCGCATGGATATACTTGGTCAACGCCATTCCGTACCGCGAACAGCCTTGTACCGCACAATGGCGATACGAGGGATAAACATCTCAATGCCTTCGCGTTGCGTTTGCATAGGAAGAATGCTAGTCGCCGATCGGGGAGGGCCAAAATACTTTTTCGTGCCACAATGTTTGGAAAATCGCCTCCTTTGTCAACTGCGCGAGCTATATGAACCGAAGCACCATTGAGAGAGATGAAGCACTCGGTCCTTGGCTAGTTTTAACGAATAAATCCATAGCGTAGCGTTGTAACAAAGCTGAGACTAATACTACTCCGGAGTGACTCTAGATTCTTATGAAAACCAAGACTGCGAATGTTATTACGTAACACACTGTGTGCTGGCCTTGCCGACGTGCCGATGTAGTACACGGTATAGTACATCCAGCGAACCCAGGCGTCCTCGCTCGATTCGAGTCTAAGCTCGGAACTGGGCGCCCGATGCTGTCCACTTCCCGTATTCAACTTCAAGTACTCTTCTACTTGCCCTTGCAAGTTGCGGTCATACCACCGATTTATCCTTCCCACAGAGCTGCTACGTAGCCTAGCGCTATCCTGGGTATTCCCACCGCGATCACCATGCCCTCATTCAATAATCAACAACACATACTTAGTTCCACTCGCCCATGCATCTGCTCATAACGATGACTCCGTTCACCAATATCCCCTCGAACGCGATTTAGCGATATCGTCGCCGCTCAACAAAGCGCTGCCCACCCTGAAAGCTCTGAGTAAATAGGTGAGCTGTCTCTTGTGGCGAAGTAGATAGTCCCTGCGGGATCGCTGACCTATACTCGAGAGTCGATAGCCATATGCCGCCTTCGCATCGTTCGTGCAGCTCTCGTCATCAAGGATATTTGACCCTCCAACTGAACAACTACATGACTACTTTGCTTCTCAGTATTTGCCTGCCAGCAATATTCGCCCTGCAAAGCAGTGGCAGTACGATTGCAGCTGTTGATGGCGTAGCACGAGGGCTTCTTGTATCAACATCCGTCTGTATCTTTCTCGCCCGCCTTTGGGCTCATGTGTTATCAGCACAATCGCGGACCCGTCGACTCGGTACGAATCGCGTTCTCCATTTCACTAAGCGCTACACTAATTCCATAGCATTAACGACCTCCGAGCCCCCAAGCCGCCTCAGGATATTCACTACACCACGTCGTATGCACTAACATCGTACGCGAGCGTGCTGTTCTTGGCCTTTGTGGCATGGACTGCCTATATAACCTCCCCCACCGTGACCACCGTGTTCTTCGCAGCTCTCAGCTGCCTCGCCTCTACGCTGCTTCTACTATCGCCGGTTGGGAAGTGCAAATTTTTTGCGAGATCACGAATAACTCCACCACAACACAACGAAAACATTTCATTCACGGTATTCCTTCGTATTTTGACCCTCTCTTTCACCTCATGCAATAAAAATCATAAAAAGTTCAAATTTCTCCTATGAGGGTCGGGAAGTGCAAAAATTTTGCGGCTGTGCTTGGGTGTGGCACAGCCGCATGTTCGGCCATGTTCACCTGCCAAGTATGGGCAGATCGTTTAGAAATCCCCCCGATTGGAATGATTTCCCTAGCACAGCCGCAATATTGCGGCTGTTGCGCAACCCCCCGACGCGGATTCGCAACAGCGAGCGCACACCATGAGCAATCGCGTTTCTAAGTATACTAACACGGAGACAGGATGCTAGGGTTCCATTGGGCCAATTTTCGTTCTTGTTGCGCAATGGTTAGGTAGGAAAACATGTGACCAAATAATGAGGGCCGGGAAGTGCAAAATTTTGCACTTCCCAACCGGCAATAGTATTCGCTTTCGCGTACCCTCGGATGAGTGGACAGCCTTTCCTGTCTGAAAAGTCTCCTAATCGGCCGCTCATTGCCACATCTTGAAAGCATCTTATCTTTGTCCATCCAGTTTCTTTAGCTCGCTTTCGCTAGTTGTTGGGATTTCTCTCTCTAGCACGCAGCGTTGGTGATATGTGAACGCCGGTCGAAGGATTCTGACATGAAGTGTCCTGGTTTGCTACGGTTAATGATACGAGAAACGGGACGATAGCGAAAGCCGTCCAGACGAAAACAAAAACTGAGGGGTGTGCGGAGATACCAACTGAGATGGGATCAATGCAGTGCAACAGGCGCCCATGGGTCCGCCCCGATTTGGTTTCACTTGGAATTCCTGGACTCCTAATGCTGTACTGCTTGCCACATTTATATAAGTCCAACTCGCTTACGAGTCATACCCTCCAATTACTACATAGTACTGTATCCCCCCCACTGAGCAACTATAGCGCTATCATGGAGACCACCACCACACTGCCCGCTCCCATTCAACAACACACAACCCTACCTACTCATTCTGCTCTCGATCGCGGCCCCGCCCACCCCTTCGATAAAGGGCTACCCACCATCGGGACTGTCTACAGTTGCGTGAGTGAGTTATATTCTGCTAGTCCCTATCAAATCGCTGACGACTCTTCAATAGTCGCTCTCCATCTTTGTGTTCGTGCAACTCTCGTCATCAAAGGACGCTCGACTGCCCAACAGCTAACCACATCACCCCCCAGGACTTCCATGCCATGGGCCCTGGCCGGCACGCAAAATATGATCGTAGTCGCCGATGACACAGCGCGCTTTATTATCGTAACGGTGGTTTTCTATAGTCACGTCGTCGCCATGTTGGTGGGCGTGTGTTATATGCGCTGCGGTAAAGACATCGATCTAGTACGAGCCCCGCTTCCCACCTCATTCCATGGAGCCCTGCGCTAACTTCCCCGATATCCAGGACGATCACCCCCTCCATAAGATGAACTTTCACGATCTCCCTGCGTCGATCAAGGGCACTCACCTCTGGGGTATCAAAGCGCTTTTATGTCTCTGCATGTCGACCTTGGCTTTCGTGGTCCGGGTTGCGTATGCAACCTGCCCCGCAGTGACCACCGTATTCTTCGCTACCCTCGGCTGCCTCTCCTCTGCGCTGCTTTTGGTCACTTTTGTTACGAACTCTGTATGTCGTCAGACGAGCCCTCCCGAAAAGCTTCCGGCTCAATCTGGGGTTGTGGTAGAGTCTAACCTCTTCCACCCAGTGGTCTCTTGAAGCATTCTGATACGCTGTCTTGATTTAGGAACTCAAGAGGAGTGACCTCTACCCGCCTCAGGACGCTGTATTGGGCTGATATCGAGATCATTCCGTACCCTTCTCGATTCTTTGACAAGTAGCTCTGCAGGAAAGGACTGTATCTGTTTACCAACTTACTAGAAATCGGAGAAGGTAAAAAGAGTCAAGAGCCACGCCTGAGCTAGCATCCAAGTATGCGCCGTATTCTCTATCATGGAGAGGGACTCCAATGGAATAGCAGGGGGCATTGACCTAGCTCAGGATGCTCCCCCGTCGCTAATTAGCCGGACGCGATCACGAGCATTAGGCTGCAGGAAAGGCTTCAGAGGGAGCAGGACGATTAAACACGCCCGCTATCGAAGTCGCGGAAGGAAGCGCGCGACGAAACATCATAGGTGAACGGATCAATTACTCATTACAGATCTAGTAGTCATTAGCTCCGTCACAAGGCTCCTTTCCGTAAATTAGCTACTCGCCATGCCTACGGTGACCTGCACATAGTTTGCACGACGCATCTTGTCGCTGGCGGAACGCTGGCTGAGAGGCGGTGGTGGTGAGGGAGGGAGATCGGAGGCGGGCCCTGCGATATCGTGTGGTGGCGGTGGATACAGTTTCACTCCATCTCCACGTCGACCTGCAGGTGTTTTTGCGCAACCGACCTCAAGCAGCGAACGCCAACGAATTTGGGCGCCAATCTCCCACACCTTCTCGGCTACAACTTCAAGGGACTTACACTAGAGTGGCCAAGAAACCCGAATGGGCGTTCAGCAGCGATATCCAATAACCCTTTTGATCCCAGGACTGTTTCTAAGTTCTAGATGGCCGGCTACTGTCAATGATTCTGCTACTTATACGATATAAGCCACCAACCTCCCCGCTTTTTCTCCCAACTCATACTCCGCCATGGGTTTTTCAGCGCCAAAGACCAATATATCAACGGCGAGGGCCTCACCTCACAGGGCAGCATCAAAGATGTCGGTAACCGTGCCTTGCGCAAGTCCCTCGGCTCCCTCATGTATGTATTACATATAGGCGAAGGGCTGGCACCTTGCAAATCATCCGGCGGCGAATGCTCAAGAATTGAGGCCACGGCAGCGTACTTAAGCGAAGGAGAAGTTCTGCTTCAAAACATCCATCTCGCGGACTCTCTAGTATGCACGCAATTTTTGATGGATCTCTTTACGCCAAATGTAGCGTGTTTAGAGCATACCCTAAGCTACATTTTTTTTTGCATAGAAAGCTAATCGATCCGAGCAAAACTGGTGGTGAGCCGACGTGATTTCAACTGGAGGTGCTATAAGCTGCAAAAATCAATTGCATGTTATGATATTAGTTTGGCGTTTTTCTAGGTAACCAAGAGCCCCTTGGGGCTTCGGAGCTCGGTCTGTGATTTATTTGAAGGGGATAGTGTGTAATGCCAGTAAGTACGTGCTCACGATCAGCGCCGAGGAGCAGGCGCTACGCGCTGAGGCGCCAATACTTGAAAATACTTGTAACTTGGTCGTATTTGGAGGATTCGATATTCTCTCTTCAAAGAGCCGGTTGCATGCCCAGCCATTGGGAAGCGGAGGCGAGAGTTCTATGAACGCATGCGTTAGTCTTACGTGCGCAAGGAGGGCGTTGCGTCCGCTGCAACGGAGACTTCTGCACCACCAGCAGCGGTGGATAAAACTTGCCGGAAGCAGGTTACTCACGCATGCATTCAGAATTCTCAGAGTGGGCGCTGCTTCGCCGAGCGCTGACAACACCGAAGAAAATGAATTGCGTCCGAAGGGAGGGGGGGAACTGTGGTTGAGAGCAGAATGGGTGGGTGCAGCTGTGCGTTGTTGAATGGGTGCGGGCATGTCGATTGTGGTACCGAGATAATTGGAAAAAGATATGTCGCAGGCACAGTTGGAGGATGGTATGCATTCAGTGGGTGGGCATCCATTTTTATAAACGGGGGATCTTGAGGAGAAGACATGTGTGGGTGTGTGTGACGCTTGTGTGCCCTGTTGTCATCCATGGCGAGGGGGGAGACGGTGTGCGTCCCTGCATCGCACATCTCATCTCTTGGTTCGACTGCTT
>KL198056.1:335867-347306 GCA_000697705.1 Botryobasidium botryosum FD-172 SS1 | reverse complement strand
TGCCACGCACCCGACCCCCCTCAAATCCACGGTCATGCCGGTTATCCAGAAACCGGGAAAACCGACCTACACAGTGCCGAAGTCTTTTAGGCCAATTGCACTCCTCGAGTCTATCTCGAAAACCCACAAGGGTATGGCAGCACAGCGTGTCTCCTACCACATCATCAAGCACCACCTGGTCGACGACCAGGTGGCATGCCTCCAAGGCAGATCCACAGTGAACGCAGGACCCTGGAAAGCCCTAGGAAATGTGATATGCTAGATCTCTTAATTTTGGGGAAAAATTTTGAATGTCTGGTGCTGGAAAGTCTAAAAATGGCACAATTTTGGGCAGAGGTATGAGGACTAAAGTGGGCAAAAACCACCTATGTCATATGCCAGAAGGTCAAAAATGCTTGGAAATGGGAGAAAAAATCCCAAAAAATGAAAAAAGGTTAGTCTGGAGCAATGTCTGATCCCAAAACGACAAAAATTTGCACAAAAAATTGACAATGTCTGAGGACTAAATTTAGGAAATTGGCTAATGTTATGTGCCCCTGAGTCAAAATTTGGCTTTATTTACCTCCGAAATTTTTGATTTCCGGATCGGACATATATCAGGGTTTTCAGGGGTCCTGTGGACGCCTCCACCAACCTCATGCACATCGTCACCAAGCTACGAGAACTCCCCCCCGACCCCACCTCATACGAGAAGCAGAACCGCAAGAAGATCGCGCTGCTCAAATTCGACATCAAGGGATTCTTTAATTCCATCCCCCGAGCCAGGCTCATTGAGCACCTCCACAGAAAAGGATTCCCCAGGGACCTCACCTTATGGATTGCCGCCTACCTCGAAGGCATGCGCACCACCTTCTGCATCGATGGCATCATATTGGAAGAATTTGACATTGAAGAAGGCATCCCCCAAGGATCTCCCCTCTCCCCCTCTCTCTCCATCTTGTTTACAAGCGACCTCAAGGAGTTCGTTCGACGCTATCTCTCCAGGATCAAAGGCATCTCGGCCTCTAACCTGGAAGAACTCATCATGTACGTCGATGATGGCATGTTCATCATCTGGACTAAACGAAAGTGGGCAATGATCGCCAAGTTCATCCCTCACCTCCTCGCCGCCCTCACCGCATGGGCCAATACCTTCGGCATCTTGATCGACCCGGGAAAAACCGAACTCATGTACCTCTTTGAGGACTCCAAGAACCCCGCCCCTGAAGTACAGGGGGTCACCAAAGTTAAGATCATGCGCTGGCTAGGCATGGATTACGACCAACGGCTGACGTTCCACACGCACGCCGCCAACTCGCTCAAAAAGGCCACCAAGAATATGGTCCCCCTCCACGTCTTTAAGAAGCTCAGCAAAGGAGTCTCCGCCGCAGCGGCGCTCAGATTTTACCTCGGAGCGATCCGCCCCATCCTCATGTACTCTGCACCCACTTGGTGGTGCAGCAACCACCACCCGCACGCGGACAAACTTAACTCGTTCCAGAACAAAGCCCTCACCAGATGCCTGGGTACCTTCCGCACCACCCGCACATGGGTGAACCATGCCCTTGCTGGGGTGCCCCTCCTCAGCTCGCACTTAAACATGGTAGTCGAACTTTACATCTCTAGAGTCCCCTACTACTTCACCTCCCACCCGACAAGGAAACTCCTGATGCCAATCATGGACAACCCCCCGCCGCTCGACACCACTATCTTAGATAGAGTGGCACGCTACGCCAGGGAGCTCCCCCTCCCCTACCCGGTCATTATCCCTCCGTGGATTCCAACACAACACCCAAGAACCTGGGTAGTAGACGACATCCGCAAGCTGCCCCCGTTCGCAGTCGAGAACTACGTGATCCCGCTGCTCGAAGCTATCGCCCTCACGGGCACACCCGTACTATTTGTGGGCATAAACCACCGACACTCGCACCTGAAAGTTTTCCCCAGATTTCTCCCTTTTTTTTTTTTTTTTTTTTTTTTAAGGGGGAATGTAATACTATTGTCGGCAAGAGACTACCTAAGTAAACATTCTAGATAACTAAAGATCAAGGCCCCGTTATGTAAAATTTGGAGAGAAGAAAGAGAAGACGGTCACGAGTATTTTACGAACGAGAAATGCCAAACATAGGCCTAACTAACTACGAAAAAGCTAGCTATTAAGTCCACGGTAGGGCACAGCACGAATACCAATATTCGTCGAATACTTGGGTGAATACATTAGTAACCAGACCCTGGATACCGGGCTTCGCGAAACCGGGTATTCAAGTGGCATCCGAATAACGAGTAGCAACTACCATATTCATATTTCCCTCAAAAGTATTCGCGAATCCCAGTATTCGCAAATACGGATTCATATCCACGAGGCTACCACAAGGCGAAGGCAGCATCAGGTCTGCCTCGCTCTGCCATCGTCTGCCCTCGTCTGCCCTCGTCTCTCTATCTCCCCGTCCTCGCAGCTCACTCTCGTTCTCGCAACCCTCCACTCCTTTCCGCGCATCTCCTGATCCGTACTTGTTTTCCCCCTTTCCAAAACCCACAAGGCAAGTAATATATGCCCCACGCTCGCTACGTTTGACTCGCCAACACTCACACCTGACATATTCCCACCGTCATCGTTCTCGCGTCTCCCACGGCCACCACTTTCGCAGCCGCCGTTCTCGCGGCCCCGGCCTCGCTCTCTTTCTCGCGGCTCGCGGCCCTCGTCGTGCAACTCCCCACGCGCACTGACGTTTCTCCCGGCCATCACTCGCAGCCCCCACCCCGCGCTCTTTTCCTCCCTCTTTCTCGCTGCTCGCGCCCTTGCGGCTACCGCTCTTGCGACGACCAGGTTCGTTCTCGCGGGCCTCTTTCTCGCGGTCACAATTCTCATGGCATTTTCGCAGTTATTGTTCTCGCGGCTCACGCCCTCGCAGCTGCAAGTCACCATTCTCGCGGCTCCCATTTTGGGGCCCCACTCTCGTGAGTACGATTCTCGTGGCCCCCTGTCTTGCGGCTCCAGGTTTTGCCCTTTTTCTCGCAGCTCACGTCTTCGTCCTCGTTCTCGTAGCTCCTATTCCCGCGGCTTCCGTTCTCATGGCCACCATCCTCGGGCGCCCGTTCTCGCGACCCTGGTTCTTGCGGCCATATCCTCTGGCGCCGTTCTTGCAGCAGCCGTGCACACCGTTCTTATGACCCCCTGTCTCGCGACTCCCGCCCTCTCTTGCAGCTCACGCCTTTGTCCCCTTTCTCGCAGTTCTAGCCCCCGCGGCTTTCCGTTGTCACGGCTGCCATCTTTGGGTGCTCGTCCTCGTGGCTCCCTCTCGCGATCCCCGTTCTCGCCACTCCCTCTCGCGGCCGCCATTCTCGCGGCCCCGTCTTCGCAGCTCTTGTTTTTCTCGCGGCCACTATCCTTGAGTGCCCGTTCTCGCCCTGCAACTCTCTTGCAGTTCCTGGCTGATTGGGACCCGTTCTCGTAGCCGCCATTCTCGCGGCTTCCTTGTAACTCCCTTCTCGCAGTTTTCACTCTCGTCTCCTACTCTTGTCATCAAAGTTCCGTTCCCACTCACTCTCGGGGCCCTTGCACCTCTTTTGTAATCCCTGTCTCTCACTCCCTTAACTCCCATTCCTGCGGTCTCGCAACTCCCTTTTCAATCTGTTTTCTTGTATATACTTCCAAACTGTCCTTGTTCTCAACCTACCTGAATCTTCTGTATCTACCTGAAACATCATAAAATATGCCATGAATTCAAGTTATCATGAATACTAGTGGGATCAATGAACAGGATGTGACAGTATAAGAGTCCGAGCGGCCAATCTGTATCATCACAGCCACATTAGACTTTGTGGCCAGAGCCCAAATATCCGTGAATATGCAATATCCATGAATATTGGACCCTTGAATCTCTGTATCCATGAATACTTGTATTCATGAATACTGTGGATCATGAATACAGGATTCATGGATATTATTTCCAGATGAATATGAATATGAATATAAATATTCATGAATACTGGTGGATATTTGGAGTTGTGGATAGGAATATGTAATCTTGCTATGCCCTAGTCCACGGGGGTCAAGACGCTCTGGGAGGCGACGACTATCCCCTTTACGATGACTGCGATGGGAGCAATCAGAGAAAACGATGCCTCAGATGAAATGTGGGGGTACATAAACAACTGGGCGGCGATCTTGTATGCGGGAGCCGAGCTCGGGGACGTACTGGACTTCGTGCGACGCGAGGTAGCGGCGGAGGAAGTGTTCTGGGCCAAGGACGGCGTTTGAGTTGAAATAGGCTTGGCGTAGACGGCGGTAGTCGAGGTACGCCATGGAGACGGGGTAGTAGGGGGTCGACGCGGGGAGAGTCCGTTCTAGTTCGAAGGCGAGGACGGAGGGCAGGATCTCTTCGTGATGGAGGGCGTAGAGGGCAAGCGCGTCGCGGAGGGACTGGTATTCCGGCGTCGTGGGGACGCGACGCCAGTTAAACCCATGGGGGAGCCACACCAGGGGTCCCGAGACAGCTGTCAGCGTACCACCTCCAAGTGAAGAGGCGGGAGCGGAACAGCCCCGGGAAGTAGTGGTCGAAGTCCTGGGCGAAGGTACGATTGCCGAGGGGGGGCACGTACCCTGGCGCCCAGATGTGCCTGAGAGGGCAATCGAAGACAATGTGAGTGGACGTTCCGCGAGGGTGCCCGCATTCACAGGCGGGGCTGAACCAGTCCTGATCGGCGAAGATGGCGGAGCCCAGATAACCGGGGGCGACGCAGTGGCCGGAGAAGACGCGTGCTGCGTACCTGAACTCCCTTGCGGGAAGGCGGAGTGGGATAGGGAGATGAAGTCGACGGGGTCGCATGGCGGTCCAGCCGACTCGTAATACCGCACCGAAGTGATCGGCGTTGTGATTATCGGGGAGGTCGTTGGCGAAAAAGGAGGTAGCGAGGAGCATTCTTCCTTTGGCGTCTGTATGGCGCCACGCGAGGGTGGGGGCCAGAATTGGAGCAGAGATGGCGGCGACTGGGACCGCTTGGGGGGCAAGTCGGGACTTGCGGAACGCTTGTAGTGGCCGAAGGCGACGTAGGGGGCGTCTGCCGGCGGTGACGTGGATGACCTTGAGGGTGGCACGTTGGACAGTGTACGCATATGCTCGAGGAGGAGAAGGGAGAATGCGACGGCTAGGATGGCACACAAGACAAGAGGCCAGGAGGCGGTTGGTACAGAAGACTCCATAGGTGGTGAATCGGTGGAGGGTGAATCGGGGGGATGAGAGAAAATTGAGGGCAGCGCCCGCAGCTATAACGCCTTGCGATGCCTTCTGTCCGTGGATCGTTATTTGGGCGAGAACGTCGATGGAAAAGGTTTGTTTGACAAAGATTCCTATGATAAGGAGGCCTTTGTCTTCGTCCATGTCGGGGGACGGGCAGAGCTCAAAAGACAGGGGTGCGATATCCCTGTCTTGGCAGTCCGATATGAACGTGTGGAAGGTTCGATATGGGCGTGCCTCGTCAAATTCTACCAGGGTGAGGGTTGACTCATTCATGGTGGGAGGTTCCCACGGGGGGACCCTTGAGTGAAGGAAGTCCGAGTACCCGGGGTTTTCTGCCGGGAGCTCGAGGACTGCCGCCGCGATTTCTTGGATAACGGGGGGGCCTCTAAGAGGACGATCCAGTGCTTCTGGTAGGAGGGACCGGAGGGGGTGCATGTAGTGCATGTTGGTTTTCTGGGTGACGTACTTGTGGGAAAGATAGTTCAACCAGTCCTCCACCCGTGGGATGCCGGTGAACATGTGGAGGAAGGCGAGTCGGGTGGTTTTGTAGCACCCTATAATTAGTCGTAGGAATTTATTTTGGAGGACGTTGAGCCTATCTGAAATGCTCTTCTGTCCTTCCCACCAGGCTTGGGACCCGTATGTGAAGATGGGGCGGACATGTGATTCGTAAAGTCTGATGGCTGACTCGGCCTTCAGACCATTTCGTTTTGTCAGGAGGGTGACGTTATGGAGAGCGTTCGAAGCCTTCTGGCAGACTCGTTTGAAGTGATTCTTCATAGCCGGGTCGTAGGAGAAGGTGACCCCAAGCCAAGTGAGGTCAGTGACTAGAGTAATGCCTGATTCTGCCGAGGGGGCGGGGGGGGCAAGGCGAGGGGGCCTCATTAAGTGGCACATTTCGGATTTTGTAGGGTCTAGGGCAAGACCATATTCGGAGGCGATATCCGATATCGCAGCGATGATATCTTCTGCCGCTGACACGTTGGGGTGGCACGTGTGAATGGAGGAGAGTATGACCAAGCCATCGTCGATGTACAGGATGAAGTCCTGCATCTTCGAGGCCCGGTTGTAGAGGTTGGGGTAGGCTTCCTTGAGACGGGATTCGAACGCCATAGTGTATAACACGGCTAGGACTGGGCTCAGGGGGGAACCCTGTGGGAGCCCAGAAGTGGGTCCTGGGTGGGACACGTGACCATCTACTTTTATGCTTCCCTTGCGGTCCGTAAGGAAGTTTTGGATCCAGCCGACTGTTGTGTCGTCGAATCCAAGAGAGGTAAGGACGTGGATTAGTCCATTTTTGGGGACGGAGTCGAAGAATCCCTTGAAGTCGAATTTCAGCAAGGTGCAGTACCTTTGCTTGGCCTTCTCCCGGGCTATGATGTAGCGGGCGCGGGCGAGGGCATCCGAGGTTGAGCGGCCTTGGTGGCCCCCGTATTGGGCGAGGACCAGGCCCAGCTCTTCTGCCTCATGGGCGAGACGATTAGCGATGACTCTTTCAGCCGCTTTTGACAGGCATTCAAGGAGAGAGATGGGGCGGTAGGCCCTGGGATTCGAGTAGTCTGGTTTGCCAGGTTTTTGGATGATGGCAATCAGGGCTAGTTTCCAGTCGTCTGGGATGATTCCTGATTCGATGGATGATTTAATCACTAGGACGATCCAGTCTTCGGCTACCGTCCAGGCCTCCCTAAGGGCCTGATAACCTATACCGGATCTTCCAGGGGCTTTCTTCGGTGATGGACCAAAGATTGCCGCTTTAATTTCGGCCCTTGTGACCGGGATGAATTTCCTTTTTGGGCGGATAAACTCGTCTGTGATAGGAGGCTCGGCGAGGTCGTTCCCTTGGGGGGGGAAGAAGGCGTCGCGGAACATTTCTGCTTTCTCGGCAGGAGAGGTGGCGGTGATCCCATCTTTGTGAAGGGGGGGGGAGGGGTAGGACCTGTTTCCCAGGCCCCACCCTGCCAGGCTGTGGACTTTATCGGGGGGTGTGTCCCGAATGAGTTGTTCGAGGTACCTTTTGCGGGCAGCCTCGAAGTGGCCGTGGAATCTGCTGCGTGCCCTGGATAGGTCTTGGGCAGCTTGGGCTTTGAGGGCCGAGAGCCGGGGAATGCGGCGGTACTCTCGCGCCAGCCTGTTTTTGTCGTCTCGAAGGAGACTTAGTTCCTGGTCCCACCATGGGAGCGGGTTTTTTCAAGTAGAGATTGGACCCTCGGCTGAAGCGAGGGCCCCTTCGAGGCAGGTTGTGAGTATGAGGGAAGATGCCTTCGGGTTGAGGGCACCCAGTTGGTGCTTGTAGTGCTTAAGGGATGACTGAAGTTCTTTTCTGAACTTAGTCCAGTCAGTCTTCCCTTTCCTGGGGCGCGCTGACGGTTTGCGGGAGTTGCCACATTTGAACCGCGGGTGGAGGGTGACCGTTGTTCCTAGGTGGTCTGCTGTTTGCTCGAGCTGGTTGTGGGACCACTCGGCGGTCCAGTTGTACAGGAGCCCGCTGTTGACCATTGAAAGATCGAGGACGGAGTCTTTTTGCCCTGGCTGGGCGATATGAGTGGGGATAGAAGGGTCGTTGAGGAGGTGGAGGCCCTCGTCGTCAGCCCAGTCACTGATCCGGTTACCCGGGACATGTGACTTTGTGTAATTAACATCCCAAGATGAGTGTCGGGCGTTCATGTCTCCTGTGATCACGGTGTCGGAGATGGGGACATCCCAATTGGTGAGTTTGGAGAGGACGGAGTCGGGGCTGGTCGGCTCGGTAGGGGGGCGGTATACCCCTACGACCGCCAGTCTTCGGCCGTGGGCCGAAAAATGTGCGTGGATGATCCCTGGTGAGTTAAACGTAGGATGTATCGTGATCCCGTGGTCAGGGAGAAGCGATTTATTGACGAAAATGGCGACCCGCGGGGAGGAGTCAGCCGGTAAGGGGTTGAGGGGCAGGGCGAGATCCCAGCCACGGACTTTAACGGTCCCTTTCTTATTACCCCCGATGTTGTGCCACGGGAGTTCTGAAACTACCATGATGTGATGGGTGTCCGATGCCGAATCCAAGACGAGTTGTAAGCCTGTACGGGAGGTCTGAACGTTGACAGTCCCGATTCTAACGACCATCCTTCGGGAGAACCGTGGGGAGGAAGATCGTGCAGTCGACGGGTAGGGGAAGGGGGGGGGACCACTTCGACGGGTCGTCGTTGGGGCCGATGACCGGGAGTTTGTTGTACAGGCACCAAGCCCTGAATTTCTTCACGAGCTCGATGTCCTTGTACTGGGTGATGTCCCTCTGGGGGTGACCCGGTGCACCCTGGGGGATGCTCCGGATGAAGTCAGCGGCCGCCTTGGCTGGGGAGTCAGGGGCGGCTTTCTTTGGTTGAGGGGGGCTGCCCTTCTTCTTGGGGGGCTGGGCAGCCTTCTGGATTAGGCGCTCGATGCACGCCTTGTCCCAGGCGGGGTGGTTCCCTCCGCAGTTCGGGCACGTCTTGGTGGCGTGCTCACATGATTTCCCCCTTTCCACGCAGCCCTGGAAGGAGCAAGCGTGGGTGAGGGTTTCGTGAAATTCTGCGCAGATGGCGCACACGGGGTTAGAGACCCCACACCTCCATGTGGGGTGGCCGACTTTCCAGCATCGGCGGCATTGGTTGGGGACAGTGGGGGCTGTCGAGAATTCTTTGAAAGTGATTCTGTCACCTTCGATCCAGTGGGGGTTCCTATGGAGAAGGCGCTCGGCGACCTCATCGGTGGTGAGGGATACGAGAAACAGGGGTCTCTTGTTTGGGTTGGGGGAGCGAGAGGAAACCAGCCACCTAGACTTGGCTTGGACGATGTCATGGGGGTCCAGGCCGAGTCCGGCGGTCAGGGAGAGACAAACGTTGTCGACCTTGGGAAGGTCGGTTGCCTTGGCGGGGATGCCGTGGACAACTAAGTCCCTTGTGGGCCCATGGGTGAGGCAGTAGAAGGTTCTCCCATTGTGGAGGTGGGAGAGGGCTGCGGATCCTTGCTTAGCTAGGATGTCCCACATGTCGGGGGAGGTAGGGGTGAGAAGCACGTTCCCTCTCGGGGTCCATGCGATGCCCTTGACGGTGCAGGGGGGGGTGAGGGCGGATAAGAACTCGTTTAGAGTTTTTAGGGCGCCCGCCCCGGAGAGGGGGCAGTCGGCGTCGTTGTCTTTGGGGAAGGCCGGGGACGGGGTGAAGAGGACTTCTCCGAAGCGTTGTTCATCTCGCTTCTTCTTCCTGAAGGCCGAAGGTTCTTTGGGGGAGGGTTGAACTTTCGGGGGTTGGCCGTTGCAGCAGCGTATGACTGGGCCTGAGAAGGGAGGGCGCCGGCGGCTTTGGGAGCCGTCGCACCCGAGGGTGTAACCTCAGAAGTGCTCTGGGGGGCCGTAGGCCCCCCCTTGCCTTTGCTGGCGGGGGTGGGTTGACTCTTCTTTTGGCCCGTCTTGGGGAGGGGGCCGGTGGATGATTGCCCTGGTTTGGGAATCACTGGGGGGGAAGGAGCGTTTTTGAGGGACGCTAGGACCTGGGCCAGCGTGTTTTCGATGGCCGTGAGTCGGGCGGGGGTGGGGTCCTCTGGTCTTTTTCCAGAGGGGATGGCTCCAAAGATCCTATCTATCCCACTCTCTACGGGGGGCTCGTTGTTTGGGGGCATGGGGTGAGTGGAGGACCATAGCTCTACGGCCTCCGTTTCTACGGCAGTTATGATATCTCCGAACTCTGGGTGGTTGCGGAGGAGCGAGAGCAGGTGTGCTAAGCCCGCCTCTTCAGAGATGATGAGGATGGCCCCCAGGAGGGACCTAACGAGGGCGTCCCGGTACGGGGCGCCCCTGTCTTCAGAGGCCGCGCTGGCGAGGCTGGGGATACCTCGAATGGCTTTTTCGAAGTAGGCCTTGTCTCGCTCAGAGCGGGGGGGAGGGGGGAAAACGGCGGGGAGACGGATGGTCTCTTCCTGACTGTCGGGGACAGTCTCGTCGTCCTCAGATGGTCGAGCGTAAGGGCTCGGGGACGGGGTGCGGTGTCCCAGGCGGGACGACGAGCGGATGGGTCCTGAAGACCCACCGCGGTCGGGGTAGCCGGGGCGAGGATTTTGCATTGGGTGGTCGATGGCGAACGCTTGTTAGGCGATGAGCTCGAGTATCACAAGAGCACTCCACTGTCTAGGACAGTGCCAGCAAGGCCTGGGGAGTGTGGGTCTCTGAGTGAACTGGAGGGGGAGGATGCCCCCAGATTTCTCCCTCCAGACGCCCCTTATACACCACAGGTATTCACCATCCAGCTCCCCGACCACACGATAGGGGAGCGCACGCATGCAGCCAACCTGGCACTCATGGGCACCCTAAGGAATGTGCCCACCCACCTCCTCACGCCAGACCTAGCTCTGGTAATAGCCAACAGGGCCGTCGTAGATGGCCTGACCAACCCCACCAGGAGGACGGTTTACCACTCCCACCTCCACGACCTAGCCAGCAGGGTGATCCTCGCCTGCCCCACAAACCTTCACATCTTTGTGATCAACAAGTTCCACACCCTCCACCCCCCGAAATCGGCGTTCTATTACAGACCGCCCACCTACGTCCCTGAGTCGTTCACCGAGACGGCCCCCTCACGCCGCGTCACCACCCGACGCTTCAAGCAGCTTCAAGCCCAGGCCTTTGCAGAAGACCTGGAAGAAAACATCCCCCAGGATCATATCATCCGCACCTTCGACCTAGTGTTGGTGAAGTCCGGTTCGGAACCGATCCGAACTCGGTTCGGAACCGAAACCGAACCTCGGTTTCGGTTCCGGTTCGGCCATTTACCCGAACCGAACCGACGGTTCGGTTCGCGGTTTCAGCAATTTCAATTTTGCCGAACCGTTCCTCGAACGGTTCGGAACCAAAACCGATCAGCATAGCCACAATTTTGGGGCCTCAAGCGTAGGCTCAATTGCGTCACCACAAGACATGCAATTAAAAAATTGAATCAGCAGTTTTAAATTACAGAATAATAGGAACAGAATGGTGGTTTAAACATGAAAAATAACCTCGCCATGGTGGAGAAATCGGGCAAGAGAATCTGTACGCGCACAGAGACATGATAAACACAGCCACAAAATTTGCAGATTCGAGCGTGAGCTCAATTGCACCACCACAGCACATGGAAATAGAAAAACTGAATCAACAGTTCTAAAGTACAAGACCTTGAGAACAATATGGTGGTTAAAAATCGAAAAATAAACTTGCCGTGGTGGAGAAATCAGG
>KL198056.1:260753-335502 GCA_000697705.1 Botryobasidium botryosum FD-172 SS1 | reverse complement strand
ACTGATACGATTTTTCATTGTGCAGTATTCGTGTAGTAATTTACATGCTTCGCTCGCGGTCTGCTTACGTAATCAAAAAAATTGCGATCCCACCGTGGTGGTCGTTTCACAGAAGTGCTGTTTTGCATCCGAGAACTCCAGAGCACTTATACTGGCTGCTTCCGGCCTCACGCTCAGCCGTTTCCGAGCCACTGGGAACGCGGCACTCATTTGAGAGTGCAATATTAATACAAAATTGTGGGCTTAGAAGATTCCTTTTGTAAAATATTCAATATTGATATAATATGCGGTTCGAAACCGCTTGGAACCGAAACCGAACCTGAACCGAACCGAGTGATCGGTTTCATTCGGTTTCGGTTCGGTTCAGGGAAATTTCTGAACCGAACCGGAAGTTCGGTTCGCGGTTCGGGAAAAAAAGGTCAAAACCGAACCAAACCGAACTTCGGCAACACTACTTCGACCTCCACCATGACCCGGTAGACACCCAGTACCCCACATTTATAGACCTACGTCGCCCGGCAGGAGAGACTGCCCTCCTTGCCCGCATTGCCTCAGGCCACTGCAAAGTAGGGGCCTACTTCCTCAAAATGCACATCGACGAGCCAGACGCTCTGATTGCATGTCCATGTGGTACGATCGACATCCAGACGATCGCCCATGTGATCACTGACTGCCCGATTACGGACCCCGCCAGACACCTCATCGAGAACGACGATGGTGACGTCGACCTAGCGACCTTGTTTACCGACAAGCTCGACTCTTTCCTCAAGTGGCTCAAAACCACGCACTCCTTCACTTGTTGTTTTGGCGAAGAACTTGGCCCTGTCTCACCAAGACAGGGAGCAACTGATCTCGTTGGATTTAGCGTAGTAGATTAGTCGCACTAACCTTCTCCCCCCTCAGTTTCACTTCTCTCATTAGTCATGTAGGCTACCCTTCTTCGTGTAGAGTAGTCGCTCACATAAGCCTTAGGCTTCGGAGCTACCCCCAATACATGCGTTACACAAAAAAAAAAAGCTCGTCCAAAGTTCCTTGGCCGTTAGTTGCCTATATTGTAATTGTAGCTGGTTTCATGGCAATCATCAATACAATACCCTTTACTCCAAAAAAAAAAAAAAGGGCTCGTCCAAAGTCATCCTCGTCAAACAGACCTTCTCCATACGCCCCCTTGCCTGTATAAAGATCACGGGCCAACAGGCGTCCCAACCAGTCATCGCAGCTGGTTCCCTCCTAAACCTCCTAGACGACCCCGACTTCGAGCTCCACCACTTCCCTCACTATGGACTCCTCGTCTCCAACCTCCTTCTGGCAAATTGTATCGGCGTGCTTCCTAGCCGTCGTATCCTCCCATCTCCTCCTCGCGCTTATGCGTATATGGAGCAGCGCCTATCTCGCAAGTCGCTCTTCATCACCTCGATTGCTAAGCCTCACTCCGCTACCGGCACCTGCTCCCACCCTGCCCGCGCCCTTCGCCCCCTCAAGGTGTTCCGCCGCCTCGGTCTGCTGGCGTTCCCCCATCGCCACGCAGCACCCATCATTGCCCCCACCCTCGCCTGGCGTAACACCAACACCAAAGGAAGAGCGATTCTCTCCTTCGCTCGATCTCTCGACCCCATCCCGCTCACCCACACCTCCCACGCCTTCGGCTCCCATATCAAGGTCGTGCATGTGGGCGTGCGGCCTAGAAGGATCATCCTCCCTATCCCCACCTCCCTCCCTGCCGCGCAGTTCGGCTTCGCCTGCAGGGTCTTCTCTGGGCATTGCCCCTCACCAGCCTATTACCACTGCATCCACCTGGAACTCTTCCCCCTCGAGTGTCCGTGCGGCTACCCGATCTGTGACTCTGCTCACATTGCCCTCGATTGCCCCCTCCGGGCCGAATGGACCACCGCCCCCCTCCCCGTCGGCCCCCCATCGACGAGTACTCGCTCCTTCTGCGATGACCTCACCCACTGGCTCCCCCGCCTCCGGCGATCCAACCTCCTCACCTGGAGATGGACTGCAGAGCACATACTTGGCACGCCTGGGGCTGCTCCCATCTGGTTATGAGTGGGCCACCATTCCCAACATACCCGCCACCCGCGTCCTGCGTGAAACCATCGCCTTTTACGCCTTCGACAAAAAAGTTCTCCCCTTCGACGAACTCAAGCCACTCCTCGCCCACCTCCCCGACCCAAGCTGCTTATCCTACCTAGACACTTACAACGACTACCGCCGCCTCTGAACGGCTTTCGAAGAACTTCTCACCACGGACCATGCGGGAGGACCCTGGTTTATACTAGGGGATGTTACATGCTGAAAAGTACGTTTTTTGCCAAAAAATGCCCAATGTCCGATGCAGAAAAGTCCGAAAAATGGCCTAAAAATGGCCAGAGGTATGAGGCCGAAAATTACGAAATTCCTTGATGTCCAATGCGGAAAAGTCCGAAAAAATCCGGTTTCGGGCAAAACAACATGCAAAAACAGGCTAAAGTGGTGCCAAAATGCCAAAAAAAATCAAAATAGGGTAGTCTGGAGCAAGCCCTGATGCCGGATCACCGAAAAAAGGGCAAAAAATTGCCTAAGGTCCGAGGCCAAAAATATGCGAAAAGGGCTAATGTATTATGTATTTGCACCGATTTTTTTGCTATTTTTGCACCGATTTTTTCCATTTTGGGATCGGACATTGATAAGCATAAACCAGGGTCCTCATGCGGGCCGGATCCTCCCTCAGAACCGCGCCAACCGCCCCCGCCTCCCTTCCTCTGAACCTGGGCCCTCGTCCAGGGGCTTCCTGTTCTAGGCCCGTCTCCGGACCGGCTCTAGTCTGGTCGCTACCTCCCTTCTCCTCCAAAAAAGGCATGGAAGTCCGACTCCTCCATCCCTTCCCTTTTACAAAAATTTTCTTGCACTTTCGATTCTTCTCACGTGCTCAACGGGGATAGTCATCGCCCACCTCAGCGATTGGACCCCCTCGACCTCCCTCCTCCCTTCTTTTTCCTTCTTCCTCGTAGATAGTTAAGCTGGGGGCTGCGCATTTTTCGCTTGTAATCTCTGTACTTAGACTCGTCTCACTTCTCCTTACACCGTTCAGTTCTTCTCTCAAGGGCCTTGGTCACCGTTACCTATGTAGTTTTTGTACCACTTACTTAGTTTACTTCATTCGTCTGGCAATACTACACCCTTTACTCCAAAAAAAAAAGGGCTCGTCCAAAGTCCGAAGACGTTGTCACCAGCATCACAGAAGCTTTCCACTTCTGCGTCCCCTGAATCGCCATCGTCGAGGCCATGCTCGACAACCCCGACTTCATGGCACTCCTCGCCACCCGCGCTCCCCAGCTCCTCCCCGCCCCCGCTGCCCCGCTTGCCCCCCGCAGGCCACCCCCCATCCCAGCCCCCCTCCCTGCGGCAGTCATCTCAGATGTCATGCGTCGCCACAATGCCGCCAATTGGCACCCTGGACAGGCCAGACAGGCCGTCTCATACGCCCTCGCCACCTCCTCCGGTGCGAGACCCAACCCCACCCCCAAGCGCATCTCCCCTCTCATCTCCAGGAAGGGCTCGAACAAAACGGCCACCGATGAGGCCACCTTCAAACCCCAGGGCCGCGTGGCCCTGCAAACTCATGGCACCGCAGTAGTCGACCGCTTCAACAACAGCGCCCAGGCCTCGGCCATCGAGGCGCGCGTCACCTCCGTCTCCTGGTCAAGGAACGGCAACGTCATCCTCACCCCGCAGGAGGGGATATCCCTCACCACCCTCCACATGGAGGCGTGCCCAATCCTGAACGTCGTCTTCGGCGTCCCCTTCCGCGCCCTGTTCCCAGGGGAAATATTCAGCGCGACCGTCTGGGACATCACCCTGTGCTATGGCACTCAGGGGGATCGTTACACCGTGGACGAGCTCATCGTGCAAATCATCGACGCCCCTGCGAACAGGGTCGACTGAACCACCCTGGCGGACAACCACCGCCTCACCCAATCCTCGGAACGCCTCACTGGCGACCCGAACCAGCTCACCATCGGCCTCATCATGCACTTCGTCACAAAAGAGGCGCGCAACAACTTCGTCACGGGCATTAACGGCTCGCATAAAATCGTCATGAACGGGACACGCTACAGCGTCGTTCCCTACAAACAATCCTCGGCCCGCCCCGTCCAGTGCACCAAGTGCTGGGCCCTAGGCCACTGGCAATCATCGTGCACCTCGACTCGTCGAGTGTGCGGCATCTGCGCGTCGTCAGAACACAACAAGGACGGCCACTTCTGCGAAACCTGCAACCTGTGGGGAACCCCTTGTGTGCATAAGGCAAAACTTTGCGTCAACTGCCGCGGCGGCCACCCCGCCTTCAGCTACCAGTGCCTCAAGGCACAAATCAACGCCGATGTCACCCAACGGTCAGGGGCTGCGCGACTCAATGTTCAATACGGCCCGCCTCCTTATAGGGCAAGCCAACGTTGCCTGTTCTCAAGATGCTGCAATCTCTCTTCTCTCTACGTCTCCTCATCTGCATGTACTTTTACTTCAAGAGCCGCCCTGGTTTTCAACAACCAGCGGCAATTTCGTCACTACATCCCATCCCCATTGGGATGTTATCCTTCCTCTATCCCCTATGCCAAATACTGAGGACTCTAGACCCCGTGTATGTACGTTTGTCAACAAATCTATCACCGATCCCGCATATTTTCGCTCGAGACCGGACCTCTTCAATTCACTGGATTTCCAAGCCATCGACATTCATCTCCCCAGTTGTACGATCCGACTAATCAACACCTACTGGGCCGCGGGATTCCACGGCCCCAACATCAAGTGCTTCGACGACAACGTCGACCTATCTACTCCAGCCACCATCGTGGCAGGAGACTTCAACGCGCACCACCGCACATGGGCCACGTCTAGCAAAGCTAGACCCAACACTGCAGGACCCAAAATTCGGTCCTGGATAGACCATAATTCCCTCACCCTTCTCAACCCCCAACGTCAACCCACCTTCTATGACAGACGAAGGGGCATCAAACCATCCTGCATCGACCTTGTTGTTGCCAACCCACTGGCCCACGCTCAGCTTAGGCCGACAGTCACCATCGGCAAAACAGTTCTGTTCGCCGACCACATGCTTATCACCACCGAACTGGATACAGGCACCAGCACGATCCCCCTCCCGCCCTCCCCCCCCTTTAGCCAACACCTCAACAAGGACCTGTTTACCGCGGCACTCGCCGTCGGACTCCGCACCAACACCGTTAAATTGGCATCCACAAATCGCGACCTGAACCAGGTCGCTGACACCCTCATGCGCGTCCTTACCCAGGCCGCCAAAGCTGCCTCCCCCAAGAAAACCAAGGGGAGAAAATCGAAGTGCTGGTGGAACCGCACCCTCTCCAGACTAAAACGCTCAGTAGACCATGCCTGGCACCATCTATCACACACCACGCTCAGAGACCCGGGTTCACCCGACCTTGAGCAACTCCACCGCTCGCACGCCTACCTGCAGAGGAAGCTCGAATATGCGATTAGGGACACTAAACGTTTATTTTTCTCCAGGATCCTGGAGAATATCACGGAATCGACCGTTTGGTCGCTGAAGAACTGGGGCAAGGGGGGCAGGAAGCTCCCCTCTCCCCCCCTCGTACACCCTACTACGGGAGACCCCGTACCGGACCCCATAGACAAGGCAAAGATCTTTCACGCCGCCTTCTTCTCCAGGGACAACATCACCCCCGCCCCCTACCCCACCTGGATCGAGCAGATCCCAACGGCCCCGAACATACCCTATACTCTCCTGGAACTACGCAAGCAGGTTTTCGGCCCCTCGACCAGAAAACCCCTGGCCCCTCGGCCATCGGCTTTAACATACTATGCCTCGCCTGGGATCAGACGATGCACCTCCAACTCCGATTGGCCAACGATAGCAAGGCCATGGCTACCCACCCATACCCCCTCAAAGCTACGGTCACCCTGGTCATCCAAAAACCAGGCAAACCTGCATACAACGTCCCGAAATCGTTCCGACCCATCGCCCTCCTCGAGTCCATCTCAAAAACGCACGAAGGCATGGCAGCCCAACAGGTCTCCTACCACATCATAAAATACCACCTGGTCGATGACCAGATGGCTTGCCTCCAGGGCAGATCCACAGTGGACGCGTCTGCCAACCTCATGCACATCGTCACTAAGCTGCGAGAACTTCCCCCCGACCCCACCTCCTACGAGAAGCAGAACCGCAAGAAAATCGCGCTCCTCAAATTCGACATCAAGGGATTCTTTAACTCGATCCCCCGAGCCAGGCTCATTGAGCACTTACACAGAAAGGGGTTCCCCAGAGACCTCACGCTATGGATCGCCACCTACCTCGAAGGCATGCGCACCACCTTCCGCATTGACGGCATCGTGTCGGAAGAATTCGATATCGAAGAGGGTATCCCCCAAGGATCGCCCCTCTCCCCCTCCCTATCAATCTTATTCACGAGCGACCTCAAGGAGCTCGTTCGACACTACCTCTCCAAGATCAAGGGCATCTCAGCCTCGAACTTGGAAGAACTAATCATGTACGTCGATGATGGCATGTTCATCATCTGGACTAAGCACAAATGGGCAATGATCGCCAAGTTCATCCCCCACCTCCTCGCCGCCCTCACAGCTTGGGCGAACACCTTCAGCATCTCAATTGACCCGGGAAAAACTGAGCTCATGTACCTCTTTGAGGACTCCAAAAACCCTGCCCCTGAAGTCCAGGGGGTCACAAAAGTAAAAATCATGCGCTGGCTTGGCGTTGATTACGACCAGCGGCTGACGTTCTAAGCACACGTCGCCAACTCGCTCAAGAAGGCCACCAAGAATATGGTCCCGCTCCACGTCTTCAAGAAACTCAGCAAGGGGGTGTCCGCTGCGGCGGCCCTCAGATTTTACCTCGGTGCGATACACCCCGTCCTCACCTACTCGGCCCCCACATGGTGGGGTAGTAACCACCACCCACACTTTGACAAACTGAACTCATTCCAGCACAGGGCCCTCGTCTGGTGTCTGGGAACTCATCGCACTACCCGCACGTGGGTCACACATATGCTAGCTGGGGTTCCGCTCCTCAGCTCTTACCTGAACATGACCGTGGAGCTATATGTCTCCAGGGTCCCTTACTATTTCACTTCGCACCCGACGCGAAAACTTATGATGCCCATCGTGGACAACCCCCCGCCCTCCGACACCACCATCCTGGACAGAGCGGCACAGTACGCCAGGGAGCTACCCCTCCCACACCCGGTCATCATCCCCCCCTGGATCCCTACACAACACCCCAGATTGTGGGTTGTAGACGACATTCGCAAACCCCCACCTTTCGCGGTGGAGAACTACGTCATCCCGCTCCTCGAAGCAATCGCGCTCACCGGCACCCCGGTACTCTTCATCAGCATCAATCACCGCCACTCCCATTTAAAGATCTTCCCCAGATTTCTGCCCCCCGACGCACCATACACTCCCCAGGTGTTCACCATCCAGCTCCCCGATCACTCGATTGGAGAGCGCACCCACGCTGCAAACCTTGCCCTGATGGGCGCACTCAGGAACATGCCCGCCCATCTACTCACTCCAGACCTAGCCCTGGTCATCACGAACAGGGCCATCATTGATGGCCTCACCAACCCCACGAGGAGAACAGTCTACCACTCCCACTTACACGATTTGGCCAGCAGAGCCGTCCTCGCCTGCCCAACCACCCTCCATATCTTTGCCATAAACAAATTCCACACCCTCCACCCGCCAAAGAAGGCATTCTACTATAGACCGCCCACCTATGTCCCAGAGTTGTTCACAGAGACGGCTCCCTCCAGGCGCGTCGCTACCAGGCGCTACAAGCAACTCCTCGCTCAGGCCTTCGCCGAAGACCTCGAGGAGAACATTCCCTGGGACCACATAGTCCGCACATTCGACCTCCTCCACGACGCTGAGGACACCACGTACCCCGCTTTCATAGATTTACGCCGACCGGCGAGGGAGACTGCCCTCCTCGCCCTCCTCGCCTCAGGACACTGCAAGGTCAGGTCCTACTTCCTCAAGATGCACATTGACAAGCCAGACGCTCCGATTGCATGCCCATGTGGTACGATCAACATCCAGACAATCGTCCATGTGATCTCCGAGTGCCCGATAACGGCCCCTGCCAGACACCTCATCGAAGACAATGACGGTGACGTCGACCTCACGACTTTGTTCACTAGCAAACTCGACCTGTTTCTCAAGTGGCTCAAGGCCACGCACTCTTTCACTCGCCGTTTTGGCGAAGAACTTGGACCTGTCTCGGAGAGACAGGGGACTGCTGGTCTCGTTGGATTTAGCGTAGTAGACTAGCTGTACTAACTTCTCTCCCCCCTCAGTTTCTTCTATCTCATTAGTCATGTAGGCTACCCTTCCTCGTGTAGAGTAGTCGCTCACACAAGCCTTAGGCTTCGGAGCTACCCCCAATACATGCGTTACACAAAAAAAAAAAAAAGCTCGTCCAAAGTCCCCTCAGTCCTCTCAGATCATCAGATCTTCCTCTTCAGCAAGTGGTCAGATCCTATCCACTGTCATATCAAAGTAAGTAGTACTTTGTATAATACATCTTGCTATAGATTAAGTAATCAATATCTGTTATAACTTTATTACTATCTAGTGGAGGTTGGGCCCTATCGTCACTCTATGGTAACATTGAAGCTCGTGGCAGGGGGGGTACTCACGGGGTAGTCTGGGTACGATCACTACGAACTCGTGTTATCTGTGACATGTTGTCGACGCGTCGAAATACCTATAACAAATGGCAAATGTGACAATGATGGTGTGTTCCGCAAGCTCATTTATGCCTCTCCAATGACTGAATATATGCCCAGTGCTCATGCTGCAATATCAATTGCTTACAAGCAAAGTGCCAATATACACTGAACACCTTGGCTTTTTGTGGACTGCATGAAGTTTGACAGAAAACATGCATGAACTCCACTCAGGCCCAAACAGCCTGCAGAGATTTCCAAGCACATACAATACAATCAACTCCTGCACAAGCTCATATTCATTCTTTTAGTGGTCCAGGGGCACAGCACACAAGACACTACATATCTGCTTGCAAACAAAATGCTAAGTAAATAGATGGGAAAAATCGACAGACTCAGTTGCAAGGCCAAGGATTATGTGATATTGGTAAGGCCCATTGCAGGTTGAATATATTGGTGATAGTCACTATTACACCAATAACACAGACTCAAAGTGTCAGGAACTTGTCCTGAGCCCACCTTGTGTTGAGCATATGCCAAGCAAGCTGAAATGAATGGACTGGTAGGTACACAAGACAGGACTGAGATGACAAGAGATAGAAACAAACACCAACTCAAACTAAGAAACTTCTTGAACAAGCACTACATAAATGAAACAAGATCAAGAAGTTTTAACTTCTACCCACTGAACACCATGAACAAATTTACTAGAGTTATATGTAACACCATGGTTTTGAGCATCCTGAGGGATGCTTAATAGCTGAGCATGATGTTGTCGAAATGTTGCAAAACGAAGATCATGTGGAATCCAGAGCAGGAGCCCTTGATTTGGGGCTTGCACCCACCCATTCTTCATCCCTTCCTCTACCTGTACTGGATTGAAAAGGGGTAGAAAATCATTGACTCTTTGAGCAGGGCCCTTGGGGAGTGTGGATGTTACTTTAGGATTATATAAATCTCTGAGGGTGTGGTTCTCTGAATCTGATGCAGCTGTCTGGGCAGCGTGCTGAATATGTCCCAAGGAGATAGTGTTCTCTTGAAGGGGCTCAGCCACTACCAACCCATTCTCAGTACTCCAAATGCGAATGGTACCATCCCATGAGCCTGACACAATACAGTGGCCATCTGGAGAGTATGCCACTGAGGTGGCATAACCCATATGCCCCTGCAGAGATTCACCAATTGCCAATCCACTCTCAGCATCCCATATACAGATGGTGCAATCATCTGAGGCTGATGCAATTTGGTGTCCATCTGGAGAGTATGCCACAGAGATGACCTTGTCTGTGTGCCCCTGCAGAGGTTCACCCACTGCCAAACCACTCTCAGCATCCCAAATGCAGATGGTACAATCAATTGAACCTGACACAATGTAGTGCCCATCTGGGGAGTATGCCACTGAGTTGACTCGACCTGTGTGCCCCTGCAGAGGCTTGCCCACTGTCAGACCACTCTGAGCATCCCAGATGCGGATGGTGTAATCAGCTGAGCCTGACACAATGTGATGGCCATCTGGGGAGTATGCCACTGATTGGACCCAATCTGTGTGCCCTTGCAGTGGCTCACCCACTGGCAAGCCACTCTTGGCATCCCAGATGCAGATGGTGTGATCATGTGAGCCTGACACAATGTAATGCCCATCTGGGGAGTATGCCACTGAAATGACCCAATCTGTGTGCCTCTGCAGAGGCTGATCCATTGCCAAGCCACTGTTGGCATCCCAGATGCAAATGGTGCCACCCTCTGCACCTGACACAATGTAGTGCCCATCTGGGGAGTATGCTACAGATATGCCCCCAGTATTGTGCCCTTGCAGAGGCTCACCAACTGCCAGGCCACTCTCAGCATCCCAAATGTGGATGGTGTGATCATCTAAGGCTGCTGATGCAATGTAGTGCCCATCTGGGGAGTAGGCCACACACATGACCTTGGTACTTTCATGCTCTTTCAGAGGCTGGCTCACTGCCAAGCCACTCTCAGCATCCCAAATGCAGATGGTGTGATCAACTGAACCTGACACAATGTAGTGCCCATCTGGGGAGTATACCACTGAGTTGACTCGACCTGTGTGTGCCTGCAGAGGCTCACCCACTGCCAGACCACTCTGAGCATCCCAGATGCGGATAGTGCAATCAGCAGAGCCTGACACAATGTGATGGCCATCTGGGGAGTATGCCACTGATTGGACCCAGTCTGTGTGCCCACACAGTGGCTCACCCACTGGCAAGCCACTCTCAGCATCCCATATACAGATGGTGCAATCAGCTGAGGCTGAAACAATGTGGTGACCAGATGGGGAGTATGCCACTGAAGTGACCCATAATGTGTGCCCCTGAGGCTGACCTACTGCCAAGCCACTATCAGCATCCCATATGCGGACAGTGCAATCCTCTGAGCTTGACACAATGTGGTGGCCAGATGGGGAATACACTACTGAGCGAATCCAGCTTGTGTGCCCCTGCAGAGGCTGACCCACTACCAAGCCACTCTTGGCATCCCAGATGCAGATGGTGTAATCATCTGAGCCTGACACAATGTGATGGCCAGATGGGGAGTATGCCACCGAGTTGACTCGACCTGTGTGCCCCTGCAGAGGCTCACCCACTGCCAGGCCACCCTTAGCATCCCAGATGCGGATGGTGCAATCAGCTGAGCCTGATACAATGTGGTGGCCAGATGGGGAATATGCCACAGATCTGACTTGTTGTGCATGCCCCTGCAGAGGTTGACCCACTGCCAAGCCACTATCAGCATCCCATATACAGATGGTGCAATCTGCTGAGCCTGACACAACATAATGCCCATCTGGGGAGTATGCCACAGATGTGACACCCCTTGTGTGGCCCTTGAGAAGGTGCAGGAGGGATGTCCAATTCGGGATATATCCATGTGTCACCTCAATCACATTGGTAAATGATTGGAGGAAGCACTGCTTGAGCATTGAATTTTTTGGTGCAAAGGGAAGTGCTGACACATAGAGGTGTGGTGTGCTCTGGGAGATTGGTTGATAGAACACATGCAGGAACCGGTATGCATCTGCAGCCATTTTTGAGATGTTGTCCTGAGCATCCTGATAATATACATATGAGTCTCCATACATTGCTTACTAGCTGTGAGAAGAAACATACCTGAACCCAAGACATAACATGTAGCAGCTCGGAGGAGCCAACAGAAAGCTTCCCCAGTAGGCTCAAAACTTCCATCCAGTAGAGTACTGAAGGTTGGAAAAAGAAGTTATGCAACAGTGGCATGACTTCTGACCCGGTGCCCTTTGGAATGGTGCTGAGGTGGTCGGCCCAGAACAAGCAACTGTACTCCAGCTCGCTTGAGATCATATTCTCAACTCGAGTAGTGAGGTTGTGGACCTCAGCATTGAGCAAGTGCGAAGACTCGAGGTTGCAAATATTGAACCTGAGCTCCTGGCTCATGGTACGCAAGCAAGCGTGGACCAGCCATTTATTATGCAGGACCTGGTCGACATAAAAGTTCGAGGGGCAATACTTCGAGTCAACGAGGAAGTCGCGGAAGGATGTGTGGCAGACGCGTATGGTGCCGCCTTTCGCACGGTTCACGTATAGCACTGATTGTAGTTTTTGAACAACTTCCGGCACCTTAATATCCCCATCGCGACTCCTCAACAAAGCAGCGAGGGCGGATTCCGAGAGTGGAATGCGCGCGACAACAATGGCCCCAAGGACTGTGCGGATCACTTGGTCGTTGTCATCGCCTGTGAGAGGATGCTTGCTTGGGGAAGACGTCTCACTAGTGGCAAGGCTCTCTCCCGTGGCAAAGCTCTCCCGTATGGCACGCTCATAAAGAGCGGGCAGCCTGCGGGCTGGATCATCTGCCATGGAACTCGCAAGGAGTTCTTTCAAGCGCTTCTCTCTAACACTCGACTCCGCGGCTTGTTTCAGCAACGCGCATGCCACCTTGGCCCAAATGAAGAGACCGTCGGCACGGCGCGCTAACTGTCGAACCGTCGAATCGCCTGGCCAAGTAGGGTCGTCGTCTGGCCCCACTCCCTCCAGGAGGTGCTTGATGACGCGAAGGATATCGTCAAAGGGCGTTTCATCGTTGAGGTTACGATTTTCCCGAACAGGCGCATCCTTGTCCAAGCGGGTGCGTATGTATAGGAGGTTCCGGCTTGTCACGATGATCTTAAGCCATTTCACCAACTTCGACATTGCGACCAGGCGAGACACGAGCCGTAGGCAATCCTCCTCCCCGTCGCATTCATCTAGTGCATCGACAATGATGACAAGGGAGCTCGTATGGCTGGGTCCCTGGATGTTCGGAAGCGGACGCTGGACGATGTTTTCGAAGTCTCTGTCGTTTATGACTGAGCCACTACGAGGTGTTTCGCGCAGCACTTCGGCAACTGCCTTGCCGTATGCCTTGTGCACTTCGGTGAGTTGGTGGACAAGAGTGGGGATGATACGCTGTGGATCGTGGAGATCCTTGTCATCGCGCTTGCAAAAGAAGCTCGCGCCCAGCGCACCCGCGGCGTCAAGCTCATCAGCGATCGAGGAGGCTATGGAGCTTTTTCCTGCGCCAGGATGACCAGTGATCCACAGGAGCGAACTGGGACTGGCCTCATCCATTGCCCAGCGCTGGATATCATCCAAAAGCCTGGTTCGCGTACCACTCAAGCAAACGCGCTCGGGGTTATACGCAGCGCGTGGGTACGCGACAGGCTTCAGCTTCTTGAGTAATCTTTCTTCCTCTGAGTACTCAATCAGTAAATAACACACGGTGAAGGATATAGTAGTCAATTGCTTACCAGCGGTGAACATGATAACTATAGCTTGAACCTGGACGCTTCTATCAAACGCCCTCTCCGCGTCTTCGAATCGTCTAGTAAGCCCAATAACCTTATCTTTCGCATCTCCCAGACTCCATAGTCGCGCTTTAGATAAATTAATGTCAGCGCTGGTAGAGCCCTGAACATACTCAGGGACATACAAGGCAGTTTCTGGTCCTTATATCGCGAAACAAACACCAAAACCTGCTCGGTCAACTGGAGGATTTCCGAAATTGCGTCTTTAAGGGACTCGAGTCTCGCCCTTTCCTTGACGACTTTGACTTGGCGTAGCATTTTCAGCATACGATCGATTAGGTCGGACGTATTTCGATGAACCTGATCCTGCTGTGCCAAGTACTGCGCAGTAGGTCCCGGATAACGCGCGAGAGGTTACCCTGTGTAGATGGCTCATACATGAACGTTGCGTCCTACCTCATAGATAACATTGATCCCTGCGACTACTGCTTCTGCCGTTCCGTTAACCTGGGAAAAGACGATGGTTAATTTCAGTAATCGCTGAGTGAACAAGAGCTTCGACCTTTGATGCCGCTGAGGCAAGCTTCAAGATACCCTCCACGATTCCGCGAGCTTCCCCTAAATAGCCAAGGACCGTCTTCGCCGGTACTTGATCCACAGCGACTCTGAGTTCCGCGGAGAGGTCCTGTATACAACGCCGGATTAATGCCCGAGTCCCAGTAAGATCTAAGCAAGGAAAACCAACTCTGGGAGATTCAGGGAGCTTAAATTTGACCCTCAGCCGCCCCGCTCCATCGGGCATATCCCTTTCTGCATTTGAATATATTTCATGAATACTCAGAAAATCAAGATGAGCCTGCCTGATCTTACCCAAAGGAAGTGCCGAGTTTGCGCAATGCTGCAACGCATCCTGGCCCGTCACATTCATTTCCATCGCCCGATCCCTACACTTGAAAACCTTGCGTATCTTGTGAACTTTGATGGTAATGCGAGAGCTCGCTCGTATACCACTACTCCCATCCTCATCAGCATTGGGATTCCCGTGGCTTAGAGCAATTAAATGGTAAGTAAACACTTACCATGCGATTTTAGTAGTCCAAATGCGAGGCTGACCGCCTCCGATCGCAGGGAGCTCTTCATACTCCCTGTCGTCGAGAAATACTTTGACAGATATGGGTTGAGTTGGGTTGTCTTCGTAGTCCAACTCGATAGCTACGAAAAATGAGCCAGAGAAAGCGTGAGTTTTAACGAAGTTTTGATATGATTGAGCATTAAATTTCTAAAACGACGGAAAACACCTACATTCGATGATAACGTCAACCCTATAAAAAGACCTCTGAGTTAGTATACATTATACGAGTGTTCCAAGCAGGCGCAGCTCACGGCAGCCCGTTAGAACCCGGGATCGAAGGGCCAGCTAGGGGAGGAGTAGACATTATGGAGCAAAAAAAGGTGAGATTTGGATGAGTATGAGATGGTGGTGTGGCTGATGTGTGGTAGCCTCGTGTTCTGCGCGGACGGACGACGGAAGACTCGGATCCGGGCATCTTGCAAGTGCAAAATTTCAACCTTTCCATAGCCACCAACAGTCCGCACGAGAGTTGGAATAGATAAACCAACTAGACTAAGGTGTGCGCCCTGCATACGCTCCCTGCCCAGCCATGTAACTGTGTAGTATGCTCGCAAACTCCCGCTGATATCAGCACACAGTGCGCGAGTAACTAAGTTATGTACAACATATCTACTAAGTACTAACGGCAGTTAATGAAGCATATCAGGCGTAATAGTATCCCATTCCCTTCGACAATGTTTTCCTTGTGGCGCAAAGGAGCGCAAAGGAGATAGGGCAGGACAAAAACCCTTCGGCAGACGAGCGAGATCACCAATGAGCCAGTCGACAGGATCAGCATCTAAGGAGAGCGAGTGAGTAGCATGCCAAGCTGAACACCCCTACTCACGAACGCGGAGGCACGAAACCTGATGAGGAATTGATAATCACACGATGATATTGTCACGGAAAAAGAGCCAGCTGAACGGAGGTGTCCGCGTATCAGAAAGTGTGCTCATGAAGGAGGGAGCAAGGGGGTCATTACAGGAGACCAATGATGCCGATCGTCACGATAATAGGGACGTTCACGGTAGGCAAAAACGACACAAAAACGCCAGAAAGATAGTCAGCAAAACGCCTCGAAAACGCGGTTTGCTATCGTCTAGGGTCCGTTTTCGGTGACATTTTTGTCCAGTATTTCTCTACCATGAAACCCCCGCTCCTTGCTCAAAAACCCACCTCAAAGCAGAAAGCGAAGGCACCTTTCCTTAGGCAGTCAAGAGTGGGTCTGGCCTGAGTCCGCTCGAGGCAGTAAACATACTCGGACCAAAGTCCCTCGGCATCCTTCGGCGCTGGAATCCTGCGAGCGTTTTTCTGAGCGTATTGCTCTCGTTTTTCGCTACTTTGAACATGACTAATCTCAATTGACACCCAGCTGTAGAAGAAATGTCACGGCGTGTGTGCGCCGGTATGCAATTACGAAGGAAAACACGGAGTACTGTAGTGTTACGACCATAGGTCCGGACCCTGAGGTGTACAGCTTGTGACCGCCTGCAGAAAATAAGTCCGCACAGCCACAGATTTTTGTCGCTGAGGGCCCAAGCTCAACCATTTTTGATGACAATAACAGCGGCAACAAGGCTCCTTGCCTTGATATGAGGTCTAAGCCTAACAGAGCAGCCCAGGGCACCTTGGGAAACAGTATGAATGCCCATTATGTTGCAGGGGGAATTGATTTGTGATTATAATCAGCCTGAATCTGGTGTTAAGCCATGGTTTGGACTTGGATTATGCAAGGGAAGCCTCCCAACCCTTTCTTAAATAGAAAAATGTATTCTAAGCAATATATGAGAATTTATCTTTTGTGGTGTAGATGTTAGTGAAGGAAATTGCGCGCAGCGCGGAGAAAAATACTATTATTTTTGTGGCTGTGCTTAGTCCGCGAGGGCGTGTGACCTGTGACACTGGGGGCATTTAGGTCCGCACCCATGGCCCGTGTGACGTGTGACCGGACCTATGGTCGTAACACTACAGTATGTGAAGCAGGGTACCTGTAAAAGGAGCGTACTTAGTCGGCAGTCATAACGTAGGCAATGATCAATATGTCGATGCTGAAGCAGAGGGTAGAGAGTAGACATCCAGAGAACAAGAGGCGTTGAGAGCTCAAATGTTTTGCAACTGAACAGGGCAGAATGCCAGGAAATCCACACTGTACATGGGTGTAAAAATGTGCGAAGAAGGGGCTTGGTATATAAATGAGTAGTAAACCAGCGAGTCCGCGACAAGAGATCCAGAGAAAAAATGTTGAAGGAGTGGTCATAGTTAGTCGCAGGACGTGCAACAAGGAACCAGCAGGAGAGTGACCATAGATTCAGAACAAAATCGGAGGGGCAAGGAGATCCAGAGAGTGTCTCGTTGAACTACAAAAACACGTCGTCGACTTAGTAAATAATGGGAACTTGCAGGACGCAGGATGCGGCTTCGGGCCAACTGGCAAGTTGGCCGCGCCATCGAGAGGAAAGAGCCTAGACATAGTAAGCTGAAGCGCTGAAGCTTCAACGTCGTGAGATGGTCAAAGATCTGGAGGCGCATTACATGGGGCACTTGCCCCTGGAGCAACAAATATTGGAGTCAGGATAGCCCACGGCGACGGACCGCTCCCGGTCCGAAATTCGCACAAATACACCGCGCTAGTGTCCCCACGTGCTTACTCAACGTTCAACGCCCAACGTTCAACTCGAGAGGCTAGAGCAGGCCTGGCACGATCAAAAACGCACATGGCGGAGGACCTCCCGCGCGCGTGCGCGCGGAGAACCGGCTTCCCTTCCGAGATCTGATCGTAGGGCCAGGTTTCACAGTACTTATTTCTCGCAGTTCACTTTAGTTTTTCGTGGGCAGTGCCAACTTCTTTCGAAAGCTCTAGAAGCCAACAGCTTTGAATTTGAAGAGAACCACCACCACGTCGCGGTCAAATATTCTTCGTGCGGACCGTTGCAATGGGCCTCAGTCAGCTCGCGCGAAGTAGCATTGATCCGCCTTAGCGTCGAAATTTCAGTGCCAAGCAGATATTACTTCCGTTCCAAAACGTGGGTTAAGATTCCAATATGGTGGGGTACATCTAGCACCACCACCGGTGATCAACAGCAAGCAAGGCAAGCGAGCGAAAAGACAGAGACAGGGGCAGAGACAGACTGAGAAAAACAGGGCACAGAACGAAAACAGATAATAAGAGTGGCAGAGAAAGTGTCCCAGAAGCAAAAAGCGAAAGCGTGCTACGTAGCTACGTACATCCCAGATGAAAAGCCCGTGCTCGTTGCGACGTGGGGGTGGTGGGTATATAGCCAATAGTAGTAGTGCCGTGCGCGTGGAACCGTGGAATAAAAATAGGCGCACAGCACCGAGGGGCGGGAGACCGAGGGCAGAAGGAGTGCCGAGGGGGCTACCCAGAGAAAGTATAGCCGGGAGTTGCGAAATGAAAATAATAAAAGGGGTATCATCCGAGGGAAAGAAACACGGGGTGTATATATCCTGCTAGGAGCAGGTGAGGGCGCAAGAGAGGTTTAGTAGTCGAGGAACTCCCAGTCGATGGGGACCATGCCCTCCTCCTTGGTCGCGATCTTGGTGAATGCCGCGACGGAGAGATCGATCGAGTTGTCGTTCTTACACGTCGGGCAGGCATCGGCGATGAGGACGACGACGGACTTGTGGTTCTTCTGGTTGGTGACCTTGACGTGCTTACCGCAGATGGAAGACGCGACATCGGCGTTGCCGTAGCGTTCAATATCTGTATTTGATGATGGGCAATATGGGTTGATTGGGTGGAAGCAAGGGGAGAGGTTGAAAAGTACTCACCCATGGCAGCGACGAGCTCGTTATCACCGTGGTAGTTACCGCATGCACCCGCGGTACCTTCCTGATGGTAAAATGTAGCAAAACCACCAGCGTTCCAGGTGCTGTCATCGCTGCTAACTCCACCGTTGGTGTTGCTGCTGCTGTGAGCGCTGCCATGGTGTTGCTCATGCTTGGAAGTGGAGGTAGACGAGGGGGCGGTGGGGGCCACATCGGGCGTCGGGGCTGAAGGAGCGACGGGGGCAGATGTAGGAGTGGAGTTTGCGTCGGGAGAAGGAGCCGGGGTCGAGGCGTCGGGCGCAGGGGTCGACGCCGGGGCGCCGCTGTTGTCAGGACTGCCATTTCCGTCGCTGCCGTTGTTGTTATGGTGGTGGTGGTGGCTGCCATCATCTGAATGATCATGATCGTGATGATGATCGTCTTCGTCGTCATCATCATCGCCGCAATCATCAGAATCGTCGTCGTCGTCCTCACCGTCATCGCCATCATCCCCACTGTCATCCCCGCCATCGTCTCCATCATTGTCGTCGCCGCCGTCCTGAGAGCCGGCTTGGCAGCGGTCGGGGAGGTCGTCGGGCGACTGGTCTTTTGACAGCGCCTTGCAGCAGGTGTCGAAGAAGGAGGTGCCTTGTTTACTGTCGCAGTCAAGGGCGTTGTAGCGTTCACGGTATTGATGGTAAGGCTACATGGAATGCAATGGTAAGAACGAGGTCGAATAGCGAACATAAAGGGGCCAGGGGACGCACCTCGAGAGAGTCGGCATCCCACCAGCCGGGCAGATCACGACGAGCAAGAGCATCGATGGGGGCGGCATTTGAGCCGGGGAGAGAGATGGCCGCAAGAGCGACGACAAAGGCAGAAGAGAGGAACATGTTTAAAAGATTGTCGGGGAGCACTTGTTTACAGAAAGATTGTGGGTTCGGTAGCGAGTGTGGGGCACGACTGCGAGCAACGCGGACGTGTGAGATGTACTCAAACAGCGAGCACGGGGGAAGCGGCGACGAGAGGAGGGAGAAAGAGATGGGGAAAGGGGCCCCCGCCACGTCTCTTTATACATCCTCTGTCCCAACAACCCCGCGTCGCAGGCAGCGTCCACGCGGATGCCCGATCGGTTGCCCAAATATCTGCTTCGGCCATGCGCCGGCGTGCTTCGGCTGTCCGCCTGGTGTCCCAAACGCGCGCAAACGCAGCGCGCTTCTTGCGTCAAGGCTTCTCGTCCCACTGCGTGGCCATTCCCCACGCCGCCTTTGGTTCAGATCAGCGAAGCAAGCTGGATAGTTGCCCTGGTCGCGTTGGCCAGTGACGCAGTTTCTGATGAGGTCTGGAAAGCTGCGAGCGCAGAACCGCGGAATTCGAAAGAAGATCGCCCACAGATTACCTCATGATCGCATGCCACACGTCGGGTAAAATGTGCAGCTAATAAATACTTCCGCTCGACTTCCGCTCTTCCCGCGGCTGGTGCCGCTCCGGAGCCGCATTTGCAACACCCCCTGCAACTCCGCCAGCAACTGCCGAGCTTGGTGATAGTGAGGTGCAGATACCAGTCAATGACAAGTATTATTGATGAGCAGATCCTTGGCCTCATGAAGGGATGTGGAGCCACTGTGGTTGATGAAAGGGGTTGTCAGGACTCAGACGCCAGAGCAACTGTCCTTGACGAGTGGCTCTGTGGATCGATCATTATTCTCTGAACATGCTAGAGACTGCTAGAGACTTGACCGAGCTCTTAGATCCTGGCCGATCCCCGCTGATTAAGGGCCAGGGGTATGTAGAAAGCTTCAAAGAAGAAGAGCAAATCTAAGTACAAGACAAAGGCTGACAGCGAGCTGGGGGTGAGAATATTAATAATATTGTGCGCTGGCTTACGAAAGCAAGATGATGGCTGTCCAGACGGCCTTGCTCGACTCACCATCACCGACCACGACTGCGACTGCGACTGCGACGGCTGCGCGGCACAAAACGATCGTCTGACCCGTCTGTCGAGCTTATCTTGCACCCTCTGCGCTATCCTGAACATCCTGTCACACCGTAGGAACCACCCGTGTTCATAGTTTCTCACACCATCGGAGTACCTCCGGAGCCAAATCACAAGCCAACGCCACGACGCATAAACGCAACCCTGCGCGTACGATAACATGAGTACGTGACTTCATCTCCTGCAAATGTCTCTCCTTGCGCACTCTAATACCTGTGATTGCAGGCCAGCTAACAGAAAACCCATTCGCATCCACGCACTCGCTCGAGAATCCGTTCGATGACCCCGTTCCCAGCCGGCAAGAGGCCAACCGAATGGAGGAGCTTAGCCGGAGGGAGCGTGACCTCGAGGCCCGTGAAGCTGCTCTCAACCAAAAGGCCGAACACATTCGGAAACATGGCAGGAACAACTTTCCCCCTTGTGCGTCCTGTCTCTTGGGGTCGTATCGAATATACTGTGTCCGGATATGCCTAATCATCTCTTCGCCTATCTCTTTCCCGCGCCTTTTGCCCTCTATTGTTGGCCCATGCATGGAAATACTCTTCCTAACGCGGCCCATTTGACACAGTCTTCCCCCTGATTTACCACGCGATCGACGAAGAAATCCCACAAGAGCACCGGCCACTCATCACACGGATCTTCCAACTCTGGTTCCTCATCCTCGCCACACTCATTATCAATATGGTTGCATGCATCTTTGTCCTCACCAGCGGAACTACCGACGGCGGCAAGGATTTGGGCGCTAGTATCATGTTGGTCCCTGTGTTTCGCTGCGCGCAAACCCTTGGTCCTGACTCTACCCCGCTTCTTAGGTATATCCCTGTGATTGGTCTTCTCTCGTTTTTGCTTTGGTATAGGTAGGCTTTTTGTCTGGACTCTGGTACTTTATTCTGTTAAGCTGGGAAATTACTTAGACCGATATACAATGGCCTCATGAAGGTGAGCTATTGGCGGATATATTATCTATATCACCCGCTGATTTTTCCACCTGGTTATTTAGGAACAAGCCCTCTACTACTGTTTGTCTCTCGCTACCTCCAGCACCATCCCCATCACATCTAGCTCATCCTTCATACAATAGATATCTATTTCGTGTTCTGCGGCTTCCACCTCCTCTTCTCCGTCTACATGTTTATCGGCATCCCGTCCACGGGCTCCGCGGGACTCATCCAGACGATCTCACTATTCTCAAAGGGACACATCGTCGGTGGTGTGCTGGGCATCATCGCTACTGTGGCATGGGCAGTGCAGGGACTCGGAAACCTCTTCTACTACCGCCAGGTGCGTATCATCGTTTGACAAAACTTTTGCTTTATTGCTATTTTGTTGACACCAACGGTCCTTGGGGTAGATCTGGAACCACCACAACCAAGCCGGGCACACGTTCACCAAAGCCAAAGGTATGTCTATGTGCCATTAGCAAGCTGTGTGCACTGTGTACTGACAATCATCGCCAGGTGAATTTGCTCAGCACGGCGCGAAAGCCTACTTCTCGCGATCATAAAGGGCATAGAAATGAAGGGGGTGGGAGGCAACTGCGCGCCATACATAGTATCCGTTCCGAGAACACTTCTTTTTTTGTTTTCATTTCAGTTTTTTTATTTTCCTCTCTTCCATCCCTCCTGAACCGTGTCCTCGCCCGTCCTCGCCCGCCCACCTCGCTGTGATTATGTAACTTTTGTGATTTTCATCTGATTGTGTTGAGATCGAGCTTCCGTATGCGTACTACTGTTGTTCCTTTCTATCGTTTCGAATGCCTTTGACGACCTGCCAGTCACACGCGCTGTTTCTACTACAGCATATTACCTCGCCCGGGTGAAGTTCGATTGCTTGGAGTTGCAAGCCGGCAAGTTATGCGTGTGGTCGGTCGAAAGGAGATTTACGTTGCGAGCACGATGGGGGCACCCCAAAGGAGTAAAAATATGCCCTCTATGTACATACAAGAAAATGACTCCAGCTATTGTGTGTTCCATAAGCTGACTGAGGCCTGAGAGCCTCTGAGAGCCCAGCCAGAGAAAAATCAGTGGCCCAGAATACTCAAGATGTGTATATTTTTCTCTCATATTCTCATGGGTGCTCAGTAATCCCAACAAGATAATTTCCCCATGCCCTATATGCATATGGGGGCCTTGAGGCTGCCTTGTGCCCATCTCCATTAGTGTCCATCTGGCGTTGAGTGCCTGCCTCATGTACTTATTCCACATGCGGCAGTGTGACTTTCAGGCAGGTGGCGAAGCTGGTCTCTGCGTGTATTCCGACATCCTGACGGTAGCCTGGTTCGATTCCGGGTAGCCTCTGCACAGCGTCAAGAAAAACCGACCGACCGAGCGGCTCCGACAACTCAAGATTTTTTTTACTCCTTTGTGCAATTTTTACATATTTAAATTGCGCGGAGAGGATGCTCTGGCTTTTGTTATGTTGGAATATCCATACATTAGTTGTCTTGCACCGTGACCGAGCACACACGCGCTGAGCGCGAGCAACTGCTAACCGCGCACCCAAGAGTTATCCCCGTCACCACATACCTAGATACATCTACATGGACCTATACGCGTTATTTTCTGCCTCCCCCGCCTCATTAGCAGCAGATACAGCGCTCTCATCGTCGCTCGCACCACCCGCGCATCCATTCCACCTCAAAACAATCACGACACTCTCCTTGCCTGCCGAACCACAATCACCATCACCAGCCTGCTCTCTCCATCTCTTGTTCCAGCTCCCGCCTTCCATCTTCATCGACCCCTATGAACTAGAAGAGCTAGAGGACCACTACGGGAGACTGCGGTATCGCGTATGGGGCGAGACGGATCTGGAGAAACCCGTGTCGGCGGTAGATTCGCGTGGGTCGGTGTTGCTCGTCGATGTGGGCGCGGATATTTTGGGGAACGCGCACAAGAAGGGCGGGGGTGGGGAGCTACAGGTGGAGGTGCCCATGCACGTCCGGTATCTGTCCCCTTCGCCGTGGACGTCCACGTCCAAGAACGTGAGCGGGCGACCAGGACAGGTGGTAAGCGAGGGGATGTACGAGCCTGTCGAGTGGTCGTGGCCGCTGGGATTCTACGCGTGTCCGCGGCGCGCGGATCAAGGTGCGTAGAGCGTTTCTGTCCTCCTGTCCCTCCCAAAGACCTCCAGTACTCAATCCTCCCATGCCTTGCCAATTTTGCCGCAGTTCCCGAGAAAGAGGTTCAATACAATCCGCTCGCGTCGATACCCGCGCCATTTGTCTCGCCATTCGACGCGACCCACACTGATATCACGCTTATACCCCCGCACCCTACTGCAAACTCGACGACCTACCGGGCACTCGTCCCAGTGGGCAACATCGAGCATCTCTCCTTGGTCCAGTACGGGACCACCTTGGTCGTTCTTCTATCGTTCCTATATGTCGGAGTCGCGTGTTGGCGAGCAGCTTCGTCGCTCAAGGCGCAGCGAGATAAGGCGGAGTGAGCCCGAGGTCCAGGAGGTGCCGAAGGTCGATGGTACAAGGGCATACGTTTTCAATAATAGCCATTGGCATACAGAGCGAAAACTACAGTGAGCTCGGAGGGGTAATAATCTGTCTCAATTGATAAAAAGTGTAGTAATGAAAATGTTTGAGGGAAAGCGCAGATTAAGAAATCAAGAAAGGCGAAAACCGCGAGTGTAAAGTGCGACAGGTAGACAGGTAGCAGGGTAACAACAGGCAGATAGATGGCAGAGGGGCGAGGTTCAACAGGTCAAACGTTCAGAGCGCAAAGAGCAGAGGCGCGCGAAAACGAAATACCGACTACAGCACGAGACACCTCTTCTGCTTGACGATCTTGCCCCACTTGCCCTTCATGCTCTGCTTCAGCGCGCAGTTGAACACGTCGTGCACGCCCTTCCCCGTCTTGGCTGAGCACTCCATGTACAGGGCCCCGATCTCCTTGGCCACGGCCTCCCCCTGCGCCGACGTCACGGGCGTCGTGCCCTGCGCACCCAGCATCCGCTTCGTCTGGTCGTCCTCCCGCAAGTCGATCTTGGTGCCCACCAGCACCAACGGTGTGTTCTCGCAAAAGTGTGCTACCTCGGGATACCACTGTTCAACGTTAAAATTTGCACGTCAGTTCGGGTCAATTGGATAGGCAGAGCGGGAAGGTAGGTGTGAAGGGGGGCGGTTCGCTCACCTTGTCTTGCACATTCGCCAGACTAACAGGGAAATCCACCGAAAACACTATCAAAATGACGTCGCTCTCGGGATAGCTCAGCGGTCGTAGCCGGTCGTATTCCTCCTGCCCTGCGGTATCCCATAGCGCGAGCTCGATCATCTTCCCCTCGAACTGGACCTCTGTCACGTAGTTTTCAAACACTGTCGGGATGTACGCCTGTTAACATAACGCAGCGCACGAAATGGCAGCAGAGTGTAGGGTCAGCAAGCGCGCGCGGACGGGATCCAAGTCCAAGACTAGGTGGTAGAGATGCGTACCTCGGGAAAGCGGTTCTCTGCATATACGATGAGCAGACATGTCTAAAAGGCAAGAGAAGAGGGTTAGTTGGATATGCAACCGGAGATGCCCTAGAATTCGAAGGACGGACGTGCCTTTCCGCACCCGCCATCACCCACGACAACAAGCTTCCTCTTGAGGTCGGGCCGCTTCGATGGACCCCTATTTGAGGAGCCGGCGAGGTTCATGCTCGACCGGGACGGCGTGTGGTCGTCGTACTGCTGCAAGATGGGGAGTGGAAAGGTGGAGAGCAATGAGAGCAATTCAGTGTTTCAGGATGACCACTATGTTGGCTTTGGTTTCCGGAGACGCACACTCATGGTTGTTGTATTCGGTGGAAGAACAGTTGGGACGTGTACGTGTCACGGGAAGACGGGGAAGTCAGAGATGATGCAGTCACCGGTGGTGCTGGATAGCAGTGGCTGCTGGTGTCGGATTGCTCTTGCAACGTGGGGAGCGAGAAGGCGTCGGCTCGCGTGTTGGCGGCTGTTCTGTGCACCGCCTGACTAACCAACACGTAGATAGCGTCTTGAAGTTGAAGGGTGGGCCAACGGGCGACGAGGGAGAGTGCTTGGACGTCGAGGAGCGCGACGGGTGGTAGTGAAGTTGGTGGTTAGGAGGCGCGTCAATGGCCACATCCGGTGCTTCCGTGTCTCCGCGTCCAACTTTCGAGAGTCCAGTTCAAACCAGCAATGTTTTCTAGCAAAAGTTCGGGCAGGGAACGACGTATGGATACATTTTATTCTCGAGAAGGTGAGGGTTGGCAAGATATAGGAGATAGTGGGTATGCAATCATAGTCCAAAGACCGGAGTCACACCATCTACGGACTCAGGTTGGCAACCTCATCTGCCACTTTTCGTGCCCTGTCCGCGCGCTCAACGAGTTTCGGAATTTGCTAGCACGGGGGTGGCAACGGGGGGTTAGGCTCTGCGTGTCTTTAGGAAGGAGGGCGTGGAACGTACCTCGTTCAGCTCGGAGATACTAGACAGCAGCGTTTCATATGTTTTCGTTGTTCGCTCCTGCTGTTCGGGAGAGACTAGACGCGAAAAAATAATTAAGGGCCTGTTCGAGTGGAATATACCATCGATGGGAGCATACCAACGATCGCTTCGCTCATGTCCACATTATTGGGCTCCTCCTCGATAGTCGGGATATACTCGGCGGCCTGCTGCCGCTTCACCAAATCCTCCATGAGCCGCTGCACGTCTGCAGGCGTGCGGCGCCGACGGTCCGCGAGACATTTGTCCCAGTGTATACGCTCCTCGCTCAATGACCATATCCGTCGGTCCAAGGCCTCGTCAAAGGGTTCCGTTTCTACGGGATTTTTATTGGAGTTAATGAACACTCAATATAAAGAGACGCGCGCTCCCAGGGCAGCGAAACTATGCCGCATCGCTACTCACCTTCTTCCTCTTCCGCGTAGTCCTCAAAGTTTCGCCCGTTGACGCGCAGGTTTTGCTTGGCTATCTCGAATGTCCGATCTCGCCACTAGGAGATTGATTGATAAACGTGGTCACCTCGTTATTCCCGATGTGCCGTGAGAACTAGATAAGATGGAGAAAACAAACCTGTAACAAGTGTGCGAGCAGCGCCTCCCTGTCCTGCTGCGTGTGTATGGTCGAGCTCAGCTTCGCCTCCAGGACCTGGTGTATCGCAGACGTGTAGTTTGTCTTTACGTGCTCCCAGTCATCAACGGTGTCGACCATCACTCGAGGAATCTCTTCGCGCGACTGCGAGTCCGACATGCACAGGGCTGGCGATCTGGGGTGCCCGACGCGAGATGACGGGAGGAGGCTGGACGCGAGGCTCGCGGTCACGTGCTGCTATGACTAAGCCCCTTGCAGCCTCGCGTCGGAGTGGCAAGAACCGCCATCGCAACGAGCGAAATATGATTATTGTCTTCGAGCGCTATCCAACCCTGCGTCGCAATATTCTCAGCCCCTTGGGCGTTTTTCTCTGTGGAAAATCCCCGAGCTTGGGAAAAGCTTAGCAGGGACGGCTGAGCGTCACGTTCGTCTGTTCCCGTTCCGCGGGCGGGAGCATTCGGGGGGCTGCATCGTCACATCGCAACGGCCAACGGAGGGCGGGCCTGAGTAGGTTGCCATATCCGTACAAAAGGTATCCGGCTAGATTTTAATGAAACAGGATACTATGCCCAAGCGGTGCGTAGCTCAGGGCGCCCAAAGGAGTCGTGCAAACCCAGACGACGGCGGGTAGGGTAGAGGTGGTGCGAATAAAAGGGAGGTTGAGCGGGACGTATTCACTACCACTACGTTCCCCTCGTCTCCTCTTTTTTTCTCTTCTCCCCTCTGCACATTGGTTGCATCTGGACGCTTGCTCGCCCATCTTTCACCTTCTTTCTGTATCCCGCCTCGTCCCGCTCACGGACTCTCTCTCGCTTGAAAACCCCCCCGCCTACGCATAACTCCCCCGCACCGATATCTCGTCGCTATGTTCAAGTCTATCGTTCTCCCTGCTTTCGTTGTTCTCGCTTTGTCCGCAGTCCTTGCCTCGAGCACTCCCCTCAGTGGCCATGGCTCCGCCCTTCAGGTTAGTAAGCCCCCGCTCGATTCCACTTTCCATACTCATTTTATTCCACTTCGCAGGCGAGGCACAACCGTGGTGGAAATGGCAACAACAACAACAACAACAACAACAACGGGGGCGGTTCGTCCAACAACTGCGATCGCAAGCGCGGCCATGGTGGAAACAACGACGGAAACTATGGCGGGAACTACGGTGGAAACAATGGCGGAAACTATGGTGGAAACAACGGCAACAACGGCGGCGATGACGGCGGCTGCGAACTGAACCCCCCTCCCGCGCCCGTCAAGTCTACCCCAGCCAAGTCCACTCCTACTCCCACTCCCGTCAAGGCTACCCCCACTCCCACTCCTTCCACCGGCTCGAACTGCAAGCGCCACAACAGGGGCGGCAACAACGGAAACAACAACAATAACAACGATAACAACAACGACGACGGTGGTGACGATGGCTGCGGTAACGCTGCCCCCACTACTCCTACCCCTCCTGCTGTCTCCACCCCTGCTCCCTCTTCTACCCCTGCGAGCAACTGCAACCGCAAGCGCAGCCGCGGCGGCGGAAAGAGTGGTGGAAACGGCGGCAGTAACAACAACGACGAGAACGATGGTGGTGACGATGGCTGCGGCAACGCCGCCCCCACTACTACCACCCCTCCCGCCGTCTCCACCCCCGCTCCCTCTTCTACCCCTGCGAGCAACTGCGACCGCAGGCGCAGCCGCGGCGGCGGAAAGAGTGGTGGAAATGGCGGCAGCAACAGCAGCAGCAACAACACCGGTGACGATGGCTGCGGTTCCAGCTCCGGCTCTGGTGTCTCCGTCGGCGCCTCTGGCCAAGTCTACACCGGTGGCCAGGCTACTTTCTATAACGTTGAAGAGAACGAAGGTGCCTGCGGTGGATTTGATACCAATACCGATTTCGTCGTCGCTATGGGTCAGTATTTTCCTTGTCCCCCATTGGGCCTGCATGAGTCTAACGCTCCCTTTTATATGTTATTCTAGCCGTCGGAATGTACGGAGACGAGAACTCTGTTTCTCAATACTGCGGCAAGACGGTTCAGATCACGAATCTCCAGAACGGTAACACGGCTACCGCCACCGTTGTGGACTGCTGCCCCACTTGCCCTATTGACACCTCCCTCGACATGTCTCCCTCCCTCTTCGATTCGCTCAGCGACAACAACGAAGACGAGGGTGTCTTCCCCATTTCCTACGTCATTGTGAATTAAGGTGTACCACCGCTCTCTTCGCTTTCGTCGCATCGCATCGCATCCCTCTATCATCTCTCCTCTCCATCTTCCGTACCTTACCTTTACTTTCTTGTCCATTGGATTTCATCGATTGGGGTGCTGTGCACCCTCGTGGTGTAGTACACCACTTTCCGAATCCTTTCTCTTCTGGCCTTGGTTGCCATTACCCCTGTTTGTTGGATAGCTTTGGTTTGTTCGCTTACGGTCGGAATCCTGCACATCTGTCAAATATACCCCGGTTGACTCGACTAGTTCCGAGTCTTCACGATTCCGCATTGTTATTTGGTGTGATGTTGAGGTTTTGCTCCAACTCTGAGACGTTACTTATTTTTCGGCGCTCCTCGCCTGTCATGCTTCAAGCTTCAAGGCCTGCCCATGGGAATACACGTCGACGGATCGCAGACCGAGCGTCTGGCATGGTATATTTAGCCCCGATCATTTCTATGACGACAGAAAAACCAGCGGTAATATACCTATGGCCAGGCCCTGCAATCCTCTAACTGAGTGCTCGACTCTTTTCTCCTGACCCACAAGATAGAGACGCAGACCCGGGAAGAAGACCCGAGAGACCCGCTAATGATCGGGACCGAATAATATCGGGGGGCTGCTGATATCCTGATCAATCGAGCCCCTTGTGGCACAACCGCCGGTTTGAAGACGGTTTCAGTCTAATAAAGCGCGAACAAAGCAATATCAGGGAGGCAGAGGGTCGGCATGAGAACAAGAGCAAGTGTGCAGCATGTGCACTGAGCTCGGTGTTCCCTCTCCGGCAGTGACAGACACGAACCGTGATTCAATGCCTAGGGCGTGCTGCTGTAGCATAAAGTAGCGATCGGCGCTGGCTGACGAGCCAACGTTGAGTAGCCTGCAGCCTCATAGACGTCAGTGTGTCACTTAGGCGCTGGGAGCCTCGTCATTGAAAAGAATAAAACAGAATAAAGCTCATAAACGGTGACAGATGCCACAGAAAGTCCGTTGTCAAGGTACGGGCAGGCGGAGGCAGGCACGCCCCCGGGAATAAAAGTTTGAACCTAGAGCTTAAGCTGCAATTGGAGGCTGTGGTGCACGCGTGCACAATCGGAACGCGTGCCGATGAAGAGAAAGGCGGGTTACTTGCGCAGGTCAAAGGTATGCAGACGGAGAAAGCTCGGTTGGGGACACATAAATCTGGGTTCCCGTTGACCACGACCGAAGCGAACCAAGCCCGAAAGCCTGAAGGTGCACGCGATGAAGCAGCAGGCAATATATCAGATTGGCGCGCTCAACAACAGGGATGGTACCGTGGCAGCTGGCTGATTCAGATAGTTCAAAGCCTAGCGAGATAACGGCAGTGTCTAGAATTTTGTGAACCTGAGCCAACTGTTTTCCTACCCGGCGTCAAGATGATGAGTGTGAGAAAGGCAATGGAAGGAATCAGGGAGGAGCTGTGTATCCAGAGCAGGTTGGTAAGATATAAAAGAATGCTAGCGTTGGTCTCGATGGTCCGTGGTTCATCTCCGTTGCTGCAGATGCAGCGTGCAACGCGCAAGTCTTGGGATTGTGAGCAAAGAGTGGCCGTGGCGAATTGGTGATAGCGGCGCACCAAGAACAATCATGAAGCAGCTGTCACCATGACCTACCCCGGCCTCGTTTTGCCTCACCTTCCCGACAGGCGGAGTAGAGTGCGTGTGGCCTTGACCGTCATTCTGCTAGTCTTTTCGGCGACGAAGACCTGCCGGAAACAGCACCTTTTCTAAAGCGTCGACCTAACTCTGGGGTGAGCCTACGCAGACGAGATATTCCCCGCAGGTGCAGGCATACCTGCTCCAGAGGGAACATAAATACTTAGATTACTCTGAGATCACAGAACTGACGGCGTTCCAAGCTGATTCGTAATTTGCTGGGGAAGAGCGCGGAGTTTATGCCAGGAACTCTGCTTTTGGCCCCGACAGGATCCGCGGAAATTCTGCCAAAGTCACCCGGGGAAGTCGACTTCTTCACGTGCACGGCTTGTGATTCGGGAAAATCGCGCTCCATGGAGGGCCGTCTTCTCCCCGAGCCTTTTCTTTCGTCCTCGGCGAGGCTTGCATACCGTCCTGAGCCATGGTCCTCGAGTCGCAGGCAAGAGAGTCCGACGTGGTATCCCACTTAGCGGCGGGGGCGGGGGCAGCAGAAGATACGCACATTCCCGACGATAAATCAGGAAAATCTGCCGAATATGACGAGGTCGAGGGTCAAGAGATCCAACCGCCAGATGGCGGGTTTCGCGCTTGGTCTGTCGTCCTCGGCGCCTGGTGTGTCCAGTTCGTGGCATACGGTATCGGGAACTCCTTTGGTACCTTCCAGAGCTACTATAGCGAGCACCAGCTTGTGGGTCTGAGCGCAGATACGGTTAGCTGGATTGGGTCATTACAGCTATTTTTACTTCTCTTCGGGGTAAGCTATCTGCTATACGCTCGCCGTAAAATCTACCTGTCTAATCCACGCACCAGGGGAGTTTTGTCGGGCCGTTATTTGACGCGTATGGCGCGCGCTGGCTGGTGTTCAGCGGCTCGGTACTTTACATATTCTCGTTCTTTATTCTCTCTGGTGCGTGTTTTTGTCGTGATCGCCCCGCGCTCGACTATTGAATCATACGCGATCCTCATTGTGATCGTTTTAGCATGTCGGCGGTACTACCAATTCATCATTGTCCATGGCATTCTACTAGGAATCGCATCCACACTAATGTTCCATCCTGCTATGGCCGCCACAAGCCATTATTTCGATAAAAGGAAAGCCCTTGCCATGGGTATTGTCGTAACTGGGGGAGGGGTCGGTGCGTCCGCATTTTCCAATTCCGTAGATATGGTTCAAAGCCATCTCATTCCTGTGATTATGCACAGGTGGTGTCGTTCTGCCTTTGCTACTTTCGAACCTTTTCGAAAAACTCGGTAAGTTTACCTATCGCCTTCTGCGTGCTCCCATAAGGACACAAAACCAACGCGCAATTCCAGGTTATGGATGGACAATCCGCGTCTTGGCTTTTATCTTCCTCGCCTTCCTCATCGTGGCAAACCTTACCATCAAAGCTCTCCTTCCCCCCCGGAAGCCCACTCCAATACTGCAAACATTCCAAGGTCTCAAAGAAGCGAACCTCGTCCTCTTGACCGCAGGCAGCTGGTTTTTCTCCCTAGGGTTTGCGGACAGTTTCTTGCCTTTACGAACTGCGCGCTCATTCACGATGCCATAGCCTGATAACGCCTTATTTCTTTCTTCCCGGATACGCACAAGTTATTGGGTCCGGCACGACGTTCTCGCTCTATTGCATCACTTTCTTGAGTGTCGGGAGCGTCGTGGGGCGCGTGGTCATGGGCTTTTTCTCCGATAGACTTGGGAGGTAAGTCGTCGACGTGATCACTGTTTGTCGGCTTTTTCTGATACTCGATCGGACATTTTCCTTAGGTTCAACGTCTTCGTGGCGTGTCTTCTCATATCTGGAATCCTCGTCTTGGCAATGTGGCTTCATTGTACATCGACCGCGACGTTGATTGCGTTTGCCGTGTTATTCGGTTTCTTTACAGGTGAGGACGCCTTTTTTCTAAATTCTCTCTGAAGCATACGCGGTATACTGATAGTGTTATTTTTTGACCTGTATTTTTTGTGGTTCGACAGGCGGTTGTGAGTCCTTAGTACCAGCTTGCGCAGGTCAAATATCGAGTCAACGAATGACCGGCAACCGACTTGGCTTGATGTGGGCCATCGGGTCGTTTGCGTCGCTTGTAAGCGGTCCAATAGGCGGAGGTAAATCTCTTCTGGATCTGCTCCTACAACTCCTAGTTCACGCTAAAGTGATATTCCTCCTCTAGCCCTAGTCGCACATTCTAGCCTTTCGGGCCACGAAGGCTACTCGGGCGCCATCATATTTTCCGGGGTGGCATTTTTCATAAGCGCTGTGTGCATATTGGCTAGCAGGCTCGCGACGGATAGGCGGATCTTTGCAGTTGTGTAGCGGGATCGGATTTAATGAATATCGAAGTACGTATATAGAGTGTAGACGGATTTACAGGCCACTGTGGTTTTGGGACAAGGCGCGGGGCCAATATTCTACTCAACTGGCGCCTCCAGCACCCTAATTGACTCCTCCCACTCGATTGATCTGGGCGTTCAAGCTTGCTGAAAAATCCGCCGCTCTCAGCACTATCCTGGAGGAGTGCTTCGTGGACGATGGTGCTCGTTTCTGTGGCTTTCTAAGTTTCTTTGGGTTCTCGCTCTCCTTTGGTTCTACCTATGCTTGACTTGTTGCCTGAGGCTGCATACGAGACGGTGCGCTGGACGGCAAGGCCTGGGAGCGACCCGACGCCCTCGGCACCACGCAGACCAGCGCTTGCGCCGGAGCTCCGTACTCTAGCCTACTCTTCGCATCAATATTTCAATGGCGAGCCTCTCTTGCTACCGCTATGTCTGGCCGGTCCTCAGTCTCTTTCCTCCTTAAAAGGTGCTATGCAAGACATGCAGCTGGTACGCTCTGAGAATGCCCTACTGGCCAGCTTCCCACGAGCATTGGGTATGTTAGTGTTTAGTATGATCGGCCGCGACCGCTCTAGTCGAGAGCATTTACCCCAGGTCAGGATAGAAGGGCGCCGAACACCATGGAAGGCAAGAGGTTGCCGGAGTCTAGGCCACTGGCACGCAGCTCTTCTGCGTAACGCCATCGGCCACACCTCGGTGCCGCGCGTGCCGCGTCTACGTGTTCTGCCAGGTTCTGCCCCGGTGGATGACTCGGATTTTGTGCCCTCTAAAGAACACGGGCGCTTACAGCGAGCACACTCGTCGATTTCACAAGAAGCTTCTTCCCCAAAGCAGAGGGTCTGATCGTTCTGTGGAGTTCTATCGCCTTCCTCCTGTCATTTGACGGACTGAGAATGACGAATTGGCAACTGCACGTGCACTCGGGTTGGCTGCAGCGCCACAAACCTATTTACTTTATTTATCCCTGCCTGCGAACCACCACGAGTCATCTCCAGCCTCGAACGCTATCTTCATCTCTCAGTATGATATCTTCAATGACCTTGGGTATGAAACTTGACATACTGATACGCCTACGCTGTTAGTACGAAACAGCAGCTACAATGATCCATCTCTATAATCACGTCAAGCGCATGTCAGCACCACCGGACGACATCGCTTATGCGATTGAACCTCATGGAGCGCGCCGCGGCCCCATCGACAAGGGGGCCTTTTCCCTCGAGGCTCTCTCAGACTTTGCTTTCGACATATTTCTCAAGAAGAGGCTCCGTAAGGGCCAGCCTTTTATACCCGTTTTTCAACACCAATATAGTCTCAATCACGTCTCGATCAATGTGTGCGGAGACACCAAAGCACAATCCAAGAATTCAATCTCTTTCGCATTTGATTCCCATATGCCATCCTCCCAGCGACGACTTCTTTCCGATATCGTTGTCGCTCCCAATTATGCAAATCCTTTTTCGAATTATGCACTCCACTATCTACACGACGATCCGAAATACGACCCCCAGGCCTATTCCATCGATCAGTCTTGGTGCGAAACCGCTCATACACGCTCCGCGGGCATCGCGGTGTGTACTTGCGACACCGACGCACCGATCATGTCCCCTTTTGGCGTAACTCCGATCGAACTTGAATCTCAAGTTCAAAGGTATTTACCTGTGGTACCCCACCATCCTCTATTTTCCCAGCCCTACGTGTCCGACCCGGGCGAGGGGTATTACGATCAGCCCCCACCCACGCCTTGTGTGGCAGGGGGAGCGGTCCCGTATGCGGAGGTCCCCTTGAGCATACCGCGTTGCCCGGTCATCTATTGGGCAGACGGTGAATGTGACAGGCGAGCCTCACTATTGGAACAATGCATCTCAATAGCTCCAGCAGCACCGACTCTATCTGATAACCCGCCCCCATACCATGGTTCCTCAAAAATCGTCGTGGAACCGCATGAACCCATTGTGGTAGCCTATTCTCGTAAATCCACACCGCACTCCACCATTGTCCCGCGCACCTTGTCCCCCACGCACGCCTTAATTACAGGTGCGGATACGCCCGGAGAACGGAGGTGGACGTCAGCGCCGCCTCTTGACTTCGCTGAGGAGAACAATTCGCCGACGCCGCGCGCGGTCGCTCCGCCCCGCCCCAATCCCGTCTTCGTCGACTCCTTGGCGGGATTAGTGCACCAGGAAGGCGTAGGAGTCGTGCTAACATCTTCGAATATGCCCTGCACCGCGAACGCAGAGTATGGGGTGCAAAACGCGCGCCTTTCTCAGCTATCTTCGACCGATGTCGCGCTACCTGAAAACACGAAAGGGGTGCGCGGCTGCTTAATCCCCATAATTGTCGCGAAACTTGAGTCGATTGACATGTCGCTTTGCAAACAGCCTCCACTCCTCTCAACAAAAGCGGAGGTATCGATGCAGAAAATCCGTCAAGTTCGGAACGTATGTCCCTCACGCTCCTCTATTTTGGCTTCGTATCCTCACACTTTCTTTTAGGAGATGTTTCAGCAGAAGCCCTCGGAGCGAGGCAAAGCCATGGCTCTACTCTCCGATTTGTACAGCAAACACGGAATGTATCCGGCCGGTCAACCTCTCCACGAATGCGAAATAAGGCGAATAAAATCGGTTCCATCGGCGTGGGGCGGGTTCTCCGACTGCTGGGAAGGGGTGTTCCTTGAACGACACAAGGTCGCCATGAAAAGCTTACGCCACAATATCACAGAGGACGTCGCCCAAAGAGTAAGCTCTTGCTTCGATTTCGCACTCGTGCGCCGGTGCTAACATATAGGCTTTTAGCGGATAAAACGAGAAATCGCTGTTTGGAAGGGCCTAAATCACCGCAATATCCTGCCATTCATAGGGATCCATATCCTCGACGATACGACATACATGGTGTCTCCCTGGATGGGAAAAGGAGACTCTTTACAATACGTCCGGCTGAATCCCTTGGTAGATCGACTGAAATTGGTGGGTTAATTAGTGGTCACCGCTCAATTATACACCCGGGCTGACTCGATCGCCCCGCTGGAAAGTTGGTGCAAATAGCGGAAGGGGTCCGATACCTGCACAGGCACGACCCGGTGGTCATTCACGGTGACCTGAAAGGGGTGAGTCCATCTGAACCCAGCACATCTCCCGAACTGGAATAGTGGCTTACTAGCACCGTGAGCAGGCAAATATCTTCATTTCCGACTCTGGGGAAGCATGCATCGCAGACTTTGGCCTCTCGCACATGACCGGAGAAAACACCGAGTCCTATTCCACGGCGTGGCGCGCGGCGGGCAGCGTGAGGTGGCAAGCCCCCGAACTCATGGTCGAGCGGTTTGACGAGGCGGTACGAACGACGGCATCGGATATCTTCGCCTTCGGACGAGTAATCGTGGAAGTAATACGCCGTTCTCTTTTACCTCCCATACTGCATCAGACTAACCGGTTTCTGATTATCAGCTCATCACCGGAAACATACCCTATTACCCCGACGTCACGAACGACATGATGATCCCTCTTAAGGTCCTGGGTGGCGTTCTACCGAAACGACCCACCGATCCCGAAACCATCACAAGGGGCCTCGACGATCGTATATGGGAGCTAGTGGAAGACTGCTGTCGCATGAAACCTCACCAGCGGGCGCACATCTGCGCCATATTACACCGTCTCCGCTCCGCGCTCAAAGCGCGAGATGCGGGACCACCCTTACTCGTACCCCTACTTGACTCGTCGCAGTCGTCGGCTAGCCCCACTCGGGGCAGGGGTTAACCAGAGGCCGGCAACAGGTAGCTTTAACCACGCGTCCATCTCGACTTCCCCACGTAAAGGATGCATGCATTTCATGTATCTGTAACTTGGGGTAGTCAAGGTGGAGGCGTGGTTAATCCCGACCCGTTGCTGGCCTCAGGTAAACCCCTAAAATAGCCTCGCTGCTCGCAACATGTACTCTTTGCTAAATCCTAGCTATTTAAGTTATGCCCGCTCCCCGTCGAGGGTGATCCATCTTGTCTCATGCGCCCGAAGGCGGCGCGCGTGCTACTCGGAACGAGACGTATCAAAACATCGTACGAGATGCGCCCGGTATATGTGCGTAGGATCATCTAGACCAGCGCAAGTCGCTCGTGTCGATGGGATGGAACGCGCCTCAGAGCCAAGCTGGATGATGAGAGAAACCCAGCGATTTCGACAAAACAAAAAAGTAGTGTGCTGGCAATATCATTGAATACAATTGTAAAGGAAAACGACAGAAAACGATCGTGCGACAGCATGCGTGCTCAAAACGTTTATGGATAAATTGACGAGGAGAGGACAACGTAAAATCGTCTTGTAGGCGTGAAAAAAAGAGGTAAGACGGATGGATGCGTGAGAGTGCAAAATGAATCCAAGAGAATCCGAATCCGAGAGGTGACTGCTTTATTTCTAATTAGATGGGCGTGCGCGGATCGGACCAGCCACACAACGAATGATTGATAAAACTCGCGATCATGATAGGCTACAGAAAACAAGGGGCAAGCAAGGGTCAGTCACCTCAGGCCCACGTACGAAAACAAGCACGCACTCCATGATACTGATCTCCAACACCCTGAAATTCTTCGGGTCTTTGGAACCCTCCGAGTACCCGACGACAGCCTTCCAGTCCTTGGCCGACGCCGCCTTCTCACCCGCCTGCGCAAAGTTCGGCATCTCGTCGTCGAGCACACCACGCCACATGAGGAAGATACGCGTCCAGACGCAGCGGTCAGCGGTGACGGAGAGGTCGATGGCCGCGGAGAGCCGATGGGGTTGCATGAAGCGGTACGCAATGTTTTTGTGGCCGCCAAAGGCGGAGACGGAGTTGCTGTTTTGCCAGAGAGTAAATTGTAGCGAGGATAAGTAGTAGCTCGGGAACTATTACGAAGGGTTGCAGAGATTCATGGACTATTTGCGTACCTAACGAATTGCGTCCGAGCTTGGATCGACAGCCCCAGAGAATCCAACATTCTGCATAGGTGAGGAATGAATTCCATCAGCGGCATGGCGAACCCGTTGGCCGGGGAAATATACGACGCGGGTTCTACATTGGACAGGTCGGGCCTGGAGGAGCGACATTCCAGATAACAATAAGCTGGCCGTTATAGCAAATCGCCTGAAGAGAAAAATCGCACATTGCCTCGTAATATATCGACGTGACGACCATCTCCGAATCAAAATGCTCCAACGCCCCGCCGGGATGGACCCTCAAGAAAAACTTGACCTTGTTGTCACCGAGCGGCTCTGCAGGCGGCCATGTCACGCCGAGCTTCCACATAGGCGAGAACGCGAGTGTGATGTCGCAGTATTGCTGCTCCACGGTCAAAATACTCAGCTGGCACTTGGCCGTGATAGGCTTGTCGGCCGCGATGAGGCGGCCCATGGTGCGCGCGTCGATAAAGTAGCCCGGGGGGATGGCGTCCGTGAGCCGCGTGCCGCTGAACGCCATCGAGTGGTCGTCGCCGTCGTGGGTGATCTTGAGCATGCCGAAGAAGTTGCCGTCAACGATGGTGCCGTCCTCGGTGCGCGACATGTCGAGGTCGTCAGAGGCGCAGATCGTGTCGATCCCGACGACTTGGCCTGGGTTGAGCTCGAGGTTGAAGGATGCGGGCATCTCTAGCACCGGATCTGGTCTGTGGTACTTGGAATGGTGGTGAGCATGGGGCGCGCGGTGTGCGAGTGGCAGCGCTCACGGTGGACTTGCGGCGCGGCTATTGATTGTGCATGAGATTAGTGGAAAGTTTACGCTGCGAGCTGCGGAGACTCGGACTTACGGGGACTCGGGCGGCGGTAATGGGGCGTCTGTGATGACTTCCATCCTTAGACCATGCACGCCGGCTATCGCAATGTCATATGTCTCTGCATTTGCTATCCACAGGTACGGACCTAAAGCCACAAATCAACATTAGTTATCTTACTCTGCAAGGGACTCGGTGAAAAATGACGATGACCTTGGACGAGCCTGGATGCCTGCAGCGACGCGTACTCGACGGGAACGCGTAGGTGGAAATTGCTGTCTGGCCGCACCCGCGCCCACTCGCGCGCCAGGGCCTCTGCGTCCTGTGGATCTCAGCGTTAGTGGCGGTGCCTCCATAGCAACTGCTACTGGTCGAGGACGCACGGCAAAATTGTCGGGCATGACCCGCACTGTCTCTCGGTCGTCGTGGACGAGGGTGAGGTACCGGGCGTGGTGGCCGTGCCTCGACATCGCGCGCTGCGACGTCGGGGACGTGATAGGCTGGGCGACGCCGTCGGACGAGGGAGGAGGGGAGATGGATTTGATGCTCTGCATTGGCGCGAAGCAATAAGTTTGGAAAAGAGATCAGCTGGCTCGAAACGAGGACTTGGCGTTCAACCGAGGCGGGGCGATGACGATGCGATCGTGCGGGCGTCTTGAAATGGGTGGGTCGTCAGCGGCAGGGGACACTCCCGAGTCTCGTGGTGGTGGTTTTTTTTTCTCGGGAACGCAGCTGCTACTTGAGCAGGACGGGGGCGGTGAGATAGATGTCTGGAGCGAAGTGATGCTGGACGGTGCGTAATAAGTCAGGTTCTTGTGGTCGCTTTCGGCTGGGCCTAGGGCTTAATTCGGACGCGAGACCAGGACAAAAAGCGGGTTGGAGCGAACAGCCAGATGAAAACGAGCGAGGCTCAGGGTACGCCTGCCTTATGGGGGGAGTAGGAGCAGCAGACGGCGAGCGCGCAGCTGTACACGTTGTCGACACTCTGCGGCGGCTAGCTACAGCGGTGAATTCCAGTTCTTCGCTCGCTGGGCACGAGGCAGCCGGCAATAATTAGCAAATACTTTGAAGACATGCGACCCGGGAAGCGTGCGGCGGCGGCAGCGTCACAGTGGGCAAATTCAGGAGCCACTGGGGCGGCCGTGGCGGCGCCGACGGCGTCGAAGGGTATCGCGTCGACGCCGTTGGCATCGTCCAGCAGCGTCGAGCGCGCGGCATCAAACAGCGTCCAGAAACGGAAGCCGGCCGATCGCCGTTTCCGGAAATTTGTCACGTGATTCTTTGTGTCATTGGCCGGAATTTTTCTCGTGAATTTCGTCAACGCTGACCTCGTCGCCGACGTCCACCTCCCCGTCGTCTTATCTTCTCTCCTCACTGCCATGATTATTACTGCTATCCGACCAAACGTACTGAGACGCACTGTTCTCGCGGCGCCACGCCGCGGGCTTGCGTCGACCATGCTCCTCTCGCGCTCCGAGCAGGAATGGCAGACAGAGTCGCTCGCCCAGCTCAAGAAAGAGGCCAAGGGCCGGGGTCTCTCTGCGTGCGTAAAGCCTCACTTTTTTCCCCCTCGAATTATGTTTACACTGTGGAATGAATTTGACAGCAACGGCAGCAAGTCCAAGCTTATCGCCCGCCTCGTAAACGATGACAAGACGCGCCAGTTCTCTGCGAGCACCCCAGCACCGGCCCCCACACCCACACCCGCTGCTGCTGCCCCCCTCCCTGCCAATCCTACGCCGCCACCGCCGCCACGCGGCGCGGTCTCGGATTCGACTATCATCCGCGCCCGTTCCATGTACACTTCCCAGGCAAATGCCAAATTCGTCGGCAAGCGGACAACGCTCGATGTAAAAATGCCCGACTTTGTGGAAGAACCAGAGGCGAGCCCGAGGATCGTATGTGGCTATCACAATTGCTCATTTGTGTCAAGATGCTGAACGTAAAAATAATAACCTCGCGTGACGCTCACTATATAGCCCTCTGTCCCAGACAACTACGGTTCTCCATCTCCGACCACGCCTGCACCCTCTGCCTCAACGCCCAAAGTCCTCACCGTTGCCAGCGCGGCAACCCACCCCGCGGGCGGCCCCTCGCACGGCCTCTTCACCCCCACCGACGCGCACTACCTCGAACAAAAGGGATCCGCCAGCACCTCGGGCACCACGAACTTCGCCAACATCTCGTCCGGTACGCCCGAGAGCGCTCCGGGCTTCTGGGCCGATCTTGCCGACGAATTGGCTATCCCTACAAAGTGGCCTGCTGCCAAAGCGGCGGTGGAGTCTGGAGAGAAGGAGGTCAAGGCTATGAGGGAACGGATCCTGTCTGGTGTTGCACCTTTGAAGGAAGCGATTGGATCGCCCGCTGCGATCGAGAAGAATTCTGAGGACGGGGAGAAGGCGGAGACGCGCGATTTGCAGCCAGAGGAGAAGAGAGGTCTGTGGATCCTGCTTGGGCTTGTGGTTGGCGGGTGGGCGGTCGGGGCCGCTGCGACTCCCAGCAACAGTGATTCGAGCTCGCATGAATCGACTTGACTCTTGGGGAGCCGCTCAAGTCGAAGCCCTTAAACAGTGCTTTCTTCCCCTCGGACTGCTCCGGCCTGTATCTCCACCTGGATCCTTTCGTTTTATATATCAGAGCTAGACTCCGTCGAATGGTACACAAAGCACGTCGATACCTACAGCAATAGCGGAAAACCTGTGCATCGAGCCGAGGAGCCACTTTTTTTTTTCAAGCGCGAAAGTTTTCGAAAGAAATGTTTTCGTCTGGTTTTTGTAATGTAACCCTAACCCATCTATATTTCATGACGCACTGTGGAGCGCGTTGCACCACTCGCGCACGGACCACACGCCATCACCTCTCTCTCTTGTCCCTCATCCCCCGCGCTCGCTGCCCGTCGCCCTGTCGCCGCACGGCCGTCCACTCATCTGGAAACGTCGGAAAGACCAAGTTTGGATACTGGGGAGTCCAGCTGGCTCAATAGTGGGCTAGGAGTGTCCATAGGTAGGTTTACAATCGCTCACGTTGGCGCTCATGTTCAAACTTCAGGCTGACATTTCTTTCCTCCCCGCGCTGTAGGTATGTGAGATAACATTCCCCCTCCCCCCCCTTCCAGTCACCAAATTCTGCTCTCCCCAATCGAAATTATCGGAGGATGTTACATGCGTGGGTTAGCAGTTGAAGCAAGCCCGCGGTATGCGCGACAATTGTCGCAGTACACCGCCGGTTTTCTTCATTGTGGCCCCTGCATGTGATTCTGAGCAGCCCACCCGAGCCATCAAGTAAGTGATACAGGTGCGAGGACTGTCCCGCGCGCATGATTGCTAGAATAAACGAGTCGCGAACATGTGTGACGATTGTCTCACATTATTCAGGTCTCGTTTTAATTAGCAAACCATGCCGCGTGTAACACCTCGAGAAGGGGGCATGCTCTTCGGACTAGGAGGAGTGGCACTACGGGAGCACTCAGCACAAGCGTCGTTGAGAAGGGCTGACAATGATGCAAGTAGTTTGGCTTACCTATACCTTTTAATCCGCTGAAGGTTGACCTACACCTCAGTCTCAACATTCCTGGGCAAGTGGCAGGCCGTGCGGAGACGGGGCGACGGGCAGCGAGCGCGGGGGGATGAGGGACAAGAGAGAGAGGTGATAGCGCGCGGTCTGTGCGCGAGTGGTGCAACGCGCTCCACAGTGCGTCATGCAATATAGATGGGTTAGGGTTACAGTACAAAAACCAGACAAAAACACTTTCAAAACTTTCGCGCTTGAGAAAAAAAAGTGGCTCCTCGGCTCGATGCACAGGTTTTCCGCTATTGCTGTAACCTCTGTCTGTGAACATGAAATCAAACGTGAAACAAACTTTCGTATCCTTTGAGCGGAGACTCCGACCATCTTCGAATCCGACGATAAGCATGTACTATTTATTGTCGGTCGGAAAATGCAAATTATTTGCGAGATTATGAACAAATCGGCCACAAACACCATGATTTCTGATAACCCTATTTTGGCCTTCCAGTTCACCTCATCCAATAAAAATCATGGAAACCTCGAATTTTTCTAACAAGGACCGGGAAGTGTAAAAATCATTGCCACTTTGCTCCGGCACAGCCGCAAGATCGGTCATGTTTGCTTCCCAAATATGGGCGGACCGTTTAAAAATCACGTCGATTGGCATAATTCGGAAGCAATTTTCTTGCACAGCCGCAGTTTGCGCGACCCCCGACGCAGATTCACAACGGCGAGCGCGCCCCACTAGCGGGGACATTTCTAAGAACAGCAGCATGAGGATGAGATGCTGAGCTTCCAGTGAGACGAATATCGATCTGCTTGCGCAAGAAATAGAGGTGAAAATATGCGGCCAAACAATGATTAATGAAGGCGGAAAGTCCAAATCTTTGCACTTTCCACATCCTTGGGCGTCTATTCGCTACCCGAGAACCTTCTAGGGCGACGATGGGCGCCTGTTATACATCCATGGCAGGCTGCGACGGGCGTCTAACTGCACAACGCCGTCAACACGTTGTCATCGAGCGCCCGTTATCCAAGCGCTAATCACCGACACCGCTGTCGGTTTTCGGGAACTCATATTATACAGACCAAACCCTGCACGGTGAGTGGCGAGTATGTCCTGGGTTCCAAGCGTCGTCTAAAGGTTCTCTGTGTCTCCCGTCCAGAACTGCGATAAAATCGTAAGATGTCATTGATACATCCAAGGAAGGCGTAGGCACCGTATCCAGAGCCGAACACTGAGTATTTTCTGATGAAGTCCTATTACCGTGCCAGTTTTCCCTGGGTCTACAGCAGTATCCAGACCGTCTTGGTTTATGCGGGCACTGTCTACTCATATGCGGGAAACCTACTCAGAATAAACAAGTGCACGATCAGGCCGGTGAGTGCGCGGTTTCCGACGCTGGAAAATGTCTGCGACGTGCAATTGGAGCGCAATGTGGAGTCCAGTAAGTGGTTTATCCGCCTGTCACCCAGGCCGTTATGACCGATGGCACCACGCAGGGCGTAGGGCGTTGATTGTGGGTTTCCCGAGCTGTCCAGGCAAGGTCACTCTTAACACCTTTTTCGCGCAGATTGGGGTTGCTCATCTCAACGGTTTGAGCTCGGAGAAGGATCGTGCTTGCGATCGCTGCCCTGATTACGATAGTTACAGAAGGACACATGTTGATGCAATCAGAATGAGAGATCTGATCACACGTTCGCATCTTCGCCTTTAACCCCTAGCATTTTTCCTAACCCATTTGACCCTTTCAGAACATGGTTATGAAGCAGGGGATATTCGGGTGTTACTCGACGATGGTGAGATTCCCGCACTGCAGCCGACCAAGGCCAACGTCGTAAGTGTCACCGCATCAGAGCCCAGACAATCAGATTCCCTAACAGCGCCGCCCGCGGGTTCACTTCTACTAATACAGGAAGCGGGTCTCCGGTGGCTAATTGAAGACGCAAGACCTGGAGATCGTTACTTCTTTTATTGTGAATACCCTCCCCTCCTTGAACAGACTGGTGTACTAATGTAGGTGTTTAGTTGCCGGGCACGGCGACTATGATAGCGACGACGGAATTGGCGAAGATGAGAGTAAGTCAAGCGATTTTTCTTCTTTAGCGATTTTGGGTTATAACTGCCTTTGTTGTCGTGATAGCGACCTCGAATGGCGTGAAAAACAACAGCTATGTCGATCAAGACATCGTTAATGTTCACCCCCATTTAGCCCTTAAGCGGCGAGTGATACGCTAACATCACTCATGTCTCCAGAATCTTTTTCAACGCGTGACCCAGTTCATGCCCGCGGGCTCCAAGCTAACCGTGGGTACAAATGTGCGATAATGCTTAGAATACTAACCGATAATCCATGAACTTAGGCTCTATTTGATGTATGTCCGCTCTTTCAATATTCCATTCGACTAAACTAAGGAATCATCGTAAGTGCTGCCATTCGGGTACAGCACCTGGTAAGTCGAATATACCTTTTAGTTCTCAACGGCAGTTTCAAGTTCCTCACGCGTAACGCTTCCGTGGTAGATAATGCTTCCACGAATGGGCCTCACGCGACCGAGGCATTTATATCAGAGTCAGGTAAACACGCTCATCTGCCATGTCGTCACGCCGTTACTTCTACTAAGTCATGAAAACGTCAGTTAAGCGGCACAAGGGGGGGCGGCTCGAGGGTATTATATGATACCTATATCGAATGTGGTCACCTAACTAAACCAGCGTCTTTCCCTCGTAGATTCATACATATACACAGCGAGTTGCAGGCTTTCAGCATCATACCCTTATAATTACTGACACCCCGCAGGTTGATCCAAGGTCCTTCAGCATATCTCAGCATCCCTCCCGAGATACTATTCCCACGCCTCAGCCATCTGCGGAGATAGTGCGTTCATCCTTTTAAAAAGCGGCCACTTGCTAACCCTTTTGTCGATTAGATTTCGATATCGGCGTGCCTAGACTCAAAGCTTGCACACGAGACCATGGGTGGTTGGCTCACGGAAGTAAGTAGCGATTTCTCATTGGGTCTTGCTCTGCTTCTCAAGATTCATCGTTTACCAGAGCTTCGTGAAAACCCTCCGTGCGTCCCCGTTCTCTAGTACATCAGAATGTCTACTGAATTATCCTATCAGGGACGAGGCCTGGGCAAACTTATCGCGATATATTTTCCGGCACTTCGTAAGTAGCCAAACCATCGATAATACAGCAGATAACCGCTAATATATATCTCTTCGAAAGTACGCGCCTTAATTATTTTGCCAGCCGTATGAACCAGCTCCAGGACGAAGTTTTTTTTCCGCCTCAGATAATATATGTAGGCACATCACTCTCAACGTAGACAACCCTCCTGATTCCAAGATGATTCATTTAGCTCTATAGCCAACGCCCTCTCGTAAGTTTTCTGCTTGCTGCAAGATTATTGTGCTAACGGGTTACTCACCAGAACCTCGATCACACGTTTGCTCTTTGACACCGTGTTTTTTTCTGCAATGTTAGACGCAGCGCGGCGACCCTGCGCCCTTGCGCGCTCGCCCCCTCAGCCATAGGCCGGTTCTGTAAAGGAGCCAATGGGAGGTGGAAGCTTCATTTGTATATGTACCATGGTGATGCCTTGTGTACAATTGGATGTTCATAAAACGCACCTAGTACCGAAATAGACACCGCGCTGCGAATGCCACGCCCGCGCCTGCACCCCGCTTTTTTCTTCATCATCTCCCGCCGTCGCCCCCCTCCCCCCTCCCCACGCTCACGATCCCGACCGTCGCTGCTGGCGCTCTCTTCCTCTAGATGGAACTTGAAGCATCGATCTTACATGAGATTGCCACGGATGTGACGAGCGCTATTCTTCGCAATGCCGCAGCACCTCTGGTCGGTCGCGGCGGTTCCTCTGACATCTATCGTGCAGAACTTAATATTGGGGACCAAGTCGCTCCAGTGGAGGTGTGTACTCTTCGTTCGGCGGTTCCAATTGGCCCCTGGTTAAGTATATACGATTGATAGGTCGCGATTAAAGTGATGAGAGTTGGTGTGAGGGACGTGAATGGGGAGAATGAACCACCAAGAAAAGCTATACGCGTAAGTATCATATCTCATACCCAGTCATGATTCTGACAACAATACTGGTGGAGCAGCGCCTGCTTCGCGAGCTCTCTGTGTTAGAAGGGATGGATCATCCAGGCGTAAATAAACTCTTCGGTTATAGCCATGATTTTGGCGAATTGCCTGCCATCGTTTCGTTATGGTGCCCTCACGGCGATGCCAAAACTTACCTTCGTGATAACCCAGACGCGGATCGCAAAAAGATGGTGAGAAATATCTGACACTTAAATATCACTGCGAGTCTAACGTGATAATACAAAAAGCTCCTGGAGGTGACGGCCGCCGTTGAATACCTGCACACTTTGCAACCCCCCGTCATCCACGGCGATATCAAGGCCGTGAGTTTGAGGCAACTTATCTGCATTGTGACTTTTTCTTATGCACCCGTCTTCTCGCTCTGAAGACGAATATTTTTATCAAAGAGAACGGTGAATGCTGCCTCGGGGACTTTGGCCTTTCACGGTGGCTGCAGGAAGAGCACACCGGCTTGACTTCAACGGGGATATCAGGTACACCTAGATGGATGGCGCACGAGCTCCTGTTCAACGAGTCTGCCGACCCGAGAGCTGCCACGAAAGCAAGTGATATGTGGGCACTTGGATGCCTTGCTCTCGAAGTATGTCCTCTATTCTGACTTCACGAATAGCCCTAACCCGCCGCTATTCGTTATAGATATCCACCGGTGAAATTCCATGGCAAGCTATTCAATGCATCCCCAGGGTTATCGCCCTTGTGTACTGTGGCTTCACACCCCCTCGACCTACAGGAGAAATTGCGGCCCGCTTACTCGATGACGATCTTTGGCACTTGATCGAGACTTGCTGGCATCACGACCCCGATCAACGTCCCGATATTTCCACATTCCGGAAGGACCTGTGCCATGTCCTCAAGACGGAATGCCCATACGCTTCAAGCCCTCCAAGTCGTCGTCCTCTGAGCCTCGTGCCTTATGCGGGTCTGATCATAGCACTTTTGCTCTACGTTCTTTACGTATGAGTCCTCCGCTCCGGTCTCCCCATTCCCTCCCTCGTGCCCGAGCATTTTATGCGGGATTACACTCTTTTCTCCTTCAACATGCTATCCCCCAGGTTTCATTGTATGCACCTCAATGGCCCTAGGATATCTCTCAGGTACTTCGTCTCTCTTTATTCTCGCCCACTCGCGTCTCATGGATACTTCAATTAGGATACTCAAGGTGCCTATACTCGTATTATGCACACCGCATCCTTGCATCATTGCCCGAAGTGCGTTGTATATGCCTGTGGCCCTGGGACATCATCTCCCACCCTCTTTACTATTGGCCTATTCTCTCTTACATGTTGATCAAATGTATTCCTCATCACGATTTACGAAGGTCATTAATTTATCCTTATAACGATCAGCCGCTACTTTGTATTTTTCCATCTTATAATTCTTGTATACTCCAAGTACCCATCGCTAAATTGCCGACTACCTTTTCACCCAACACCCTCGTCCGCCAAGAGATCTACTTCACTTGACTACTTTCTTTTCTTTTCCTTTCCCTACTGGGTTGTGTACTCTGGTTCCCTATCTGATTGTCCTGAGGGATTAAAATACTCCTTTGCGGTTTATCTTTCTGGATTGTAGATGTGCGATAGAGAGGAAATTTTCATCACAGAATGCCCTGACAGTGAGTATATCCTTCCCACAACAGCACCACCGAGCGCGTCATTCGATGAAAGCACGCTCGCCTTCTGGCGCCTGAGCGAAGTATATACTATACATGCGCCTCGCGCGCGGCGCAGGACGCCCCAACTGTTCCCCAAATACGTATATCGGCTTGTCTTTCCACCTGGATTCTTTCGTTTTTATATATCAGAGCCTTTTGCAGAATTAGACAGAAGGACACGATTGCTCTTTAGTGAACACGAAGATAAACATGAAGCACAAGGCTCCGTGTCTTCAAAAATTACTCGAGCCTCCAGGCCATCTCCAAATACGGTACACGTGAGCGGCTGTGATATTGAAATCCATCCATGAAAGGCTGCGGTGAGCGTCTATCTTGCCATCACTCACCGCCATCACCCCGCTGAAGTGCTCGTGGACCAAGCTTATAATCTGACACTGCTGCTGCACTTCGGGACCACCACACATATAGCTTTTTTCTTAGTACCGAGTGTGTCGTCTGTTCCAAGCGTCGTCCCAACGTTCTCAAACGCCCTTTGTGCCCCTGCTTCAGGCGCAATATAGTCGTAGCAGTATACTGTATCTGCAACTTGCAAAGAATGTCGATGGCCCCGCTTCATTCAACCCCTACCCTGTTGTCGTCCGATCTAATAAGTACCTACCCAACCATGTACTCAAGGTAGGCGTATGCGTTGTTACACACCAGATATATTACAATCTGATCTATATCCATTCCATTACTGTGCCAGATTTTCCCGGGTGTGCGGCGGCGTCCAAACCGCCTTGGCCCACGCGGGCGCTATCTGCTCCTACGCGGGGGGCCTAGTCGGCATAAACAAGTGCACGATCGAGCTATTCTTGGCTGGCTGGTTGCCAACGTCGATAAACGTGCAACCGAAGTACAACACGGAACCCAGTGAGTACTTTTTTTTCTTTCTTCTTTGCCATCGGGCATGGAGGCCACTGTAACTGACCGCTGCCTGCTACAACGCAGAACGCAAGGCGCTCCTCGTGAGTTTCGTGATTTATCTAGCGTACATGCAAGATCATCCTTCCCACAACTTTCACGCAGATTGGTGTCAATCATCCCAACGGTTCGAGGTCCGGGAAAGATCGTGTCTGTGATTGGTGCCCCGACTACGACAATTACCGTAGGATCCATATCGACACAATGAGAATGAGAGATTTATTGACGAGTTCGCGCCCTCGCTTTTATCTCCTGGTATTTCAACTAACCCAGTTGGTCTATTAAGCGCGATACGGCTACGCAAAAGGGGATATCCACGTGCTGCTCGATGGTGACGGTGCCAATGATGATAGTGGGAAGGTTTTCACGCTGCAACCTACCAAAGCTACTGTTGTATGTGCTACCGCGCCACACGATCCAGAGAACCAATCCGCTAAAGTCAGTCCATTGCGCCGATACAGGAGGCGTGCCTCCGATGCCTAATTGAAGATGCAGGCCCTGGAGACCGGTATTTTCTTTACTGTGAATACCTTATCCTCCTCGGAGTTGCTACTTTACTAATGCAGGTACTTAGTTGCGGGACACGGCGCGTACGATGACGATATCAAAGACGAAATCGATGGCAAAGATGAAGGCAAGTCGCGCGCCCTTCTTCTTTCACAGGCTCCAGGTCATGATATCCTTTGCTGTCGCCGTGATAGCCATATTTAACCATGACAGCTATGTCAATCAAGAGATCGTCAATGTCCACCACCATTCCTCCACTAGGCGGCGAGCGGCGCACTAACATCACTCATATCCTCAGAGCCTTATGCAATCTGTGACCCGGCCCATGCCCGCGGGCTCCAAATTAATCGTAGGCGCAAATATGCTATGGTACATAGAACACTAGCTAATCTAACCGATAACTCGTGCAATTAGGCCCTATTTGATGTATGTCCGATCTTTTAATATTCTATTCGACCACGCTAAGAAACCGTCGCAAGTGTTGCCATTCGGGTACGGCGCTTGGTAAGTTAGACGGACCTTTTGTTTTCCTAATATCATAGCCGCCTCCTCATGCATAGCGCTTCTGTGACAGATCTTGCTTCCACAAACGGGCCAGATATAGCCAAGGCTTTTACTGCGGAGTCGGGTGAGCACGACCATCTACCACTTTACCAAGCGACTACTTCTATATCTTTTCGAAATCTTGCAGCTAAACGACATGAGAAAGGACGGTTGGGTGGTATGGGACAATATTTCGTGTCAAACTAATGCTGTTCAATTCACCCAACCTCTTCTCTCGGCAGATCCATGCATATACACGGTGAATTGCAGGCTGTCATGCACTTATCCATATAATTATTGACACGCCGCAGGCCGACCCGAAAACCTTTGTTGTTTCTCAATGTTCTTCCTCTCGGAATTCCATTGGAGCGCCGCATTCATCTGCGGAGATAGTGAGTCCATAGTCCCAAGAGACTATTATGACCTGCTAACAGTACAACGTCTTTGTCGGCTAGGTTACGATATCAGCATGCCTCGACTCGAAGCTGGCATACGAGACCATGGGCGGTTGGCTCACCGATGTAAGTAGCAGCTACTCTTCGGGTACTGTTTCGCTTCTCAGGATCAATATTTTATCAGAGCCTCGTAGAAACCCTCCGTACGTTTCGGTCTTCGAGTTCATCAAATCCCCTGCTAAACCATCCTGTCAGAGACGAAGCCCCGACAGACGTACCGTGAACTGTTCTCGGGTACATCGTAAGCAATCACTAGTCATAGTCTAGCAGATAGTCACTGATATCCCCGCGAAAGTATGCATCTTAATTACGTTGCCAGTCGCATAAACGAGCTTCAGGCAGAAAAGGTTTTCCCGCCTCAAACAATCTACGTAGGTGTATAGCATTTCCAATGCGCACAACTCTTCTGACACAAAGACGATTCTTAGCTTCATAGCCAGGACCCTCTCGTAAATATTCTGCTTGCTGCAAAAAACCCAGAAATACCACGCTAATGAGTTACTTGTCAGGATCTCGATCGCATGTTTCCTCTGTGAAACCGCATTCTTCCTTGCTATACTGTATCCCCACCTCTCACGTGCATGCACGTCGCACCTGGATTGCTCTCTCCTGATTAGTTACAGGCTGCTTGAAGAAGCCTATCGACCACGTACCACACATTGTGGTTATACCTACCCTGTATACATGTACTCTAGCTCGACGCTTAGCAATCGTCCCCGTGTTTCACTCGAATTTGGCTAGTCGCTCGAGGGGAAAATGTCCCTCCCGAATGGGAAGCTGGCCCTGCAGCGAGGCGCAGCGCCTTTCAAAGATTTAGCGCTCACCCACGACCTCTTGCACCCCCATCAACCCCCGCACTGATCTACACGCGATAGTAACCAACCTCACTGCGCACACGCTCTTTCGTTCAGATAGAATTTGAAATGTCAACTGGGCATCAGATCGCCTCAGATCTGACGGGTGCCGTTCGCAATACAGTACCACCAGTGGCTTACGGCGGGTCCGCCGACATCTACCACGCAGATCTTATCGTTGAGAACCAAACCGCCCCAGTAAAGGTGCGCACGCTTTATCCGACTGTTCCAGTAGGCCTTTTGTTGAGTGTGCGTGATCAGGTCGCGGTCAAAGTGTTGAGAATTGGCGTTTTGAACGCGAATGGAGAGAAAGAGCCATTATGGAAAACTAGACGCGTACGTATCATGTTGTATCTTCTCTCATACTTAGCTACCAGTGTTCTTGGTGCTGAAACTATCGATGGAGCAGCGTCTGCTCCGTGAGCTCTCGGTGTTAGAAAAATTAGACCACCCAGGTGTAACCAAGCTCTGGGGTTACAGCGACGGCTTCGGGCCATTGCCTGCCATTGTTACATTATGGTGCCCACATGGCGATGCCCGGAGTTACCTTCGTGATAACCCAGACGCGGACCGCACAAAGATGGTGAGAAATGGATATCCGATAGATGCCACTGTGCAAGGCTGATGTGGCGATACGTAAAGCTTGTTGAAGTCACTGCGGCTGTTGAATATCTGCACACTTCACAGCCGCTCATCGTTCATGGCGATATCAAGGCCGTGAGTTCGAAGCAACTGACCCGCACTTTGGCCTCGTAAGCTCATGTGCTCGTCTTCGCGCCCTGAAGGCAAATGTCTTCATCAAAGAAAACGGCGAATGTTGCCTCGGGGACTTTGGCATTTCGCGGTGCCTGCAAGAAGAGCACACCGGCTTGACTTCAACGGGGGTATCAGGCACATCTAGATGGATGGCGCCCGAGCTCCTCTTCAACGAGCGAGGCGGCCTTAGAACTGTCACGAAGGCAAGCGATATATGGGCCCTTGGGTGCCTTTACCTTGAGGTGTGTCCCCTGCCCTCCCCCCACGGACAGCTCTAACCTTTAGCTGCAGATAATGACCGGCGAAATCCCATGGGAAAGAGTGCCAAACAACGCCAAGGTCATCATCCTTGTGCACAAAGGCGAGACGCCCCCTCGGCCAAAAGGGGAAATTGCGGCCCGCTTGCTCTATGATGATCTTTGGCGTGTCATCAAGTCTTGCTGGCGTTATGACCATCGTCGGCGTCCAGAGATTTCTACGGTACAGGAGGACCTGCGCCATGTCCTCGAGAAGAGGCGCATGTACGCGTCGAGCCCTCCAGACTGGCGTCCTCTGAGGCTTGTGCCTTGCACATGTCTGATCGTCGTAGCTCTCTTGCTCTACGGGCTTTTCCTATGAGCCCCCCGCCCTCATCAACTCCTTCGCTTCCTCGTGCCTGATCACGTTCTCCCATACACACGCATCCCCGTTTCCTCTGCCTCTCCGTCCCAGCGGCAGCTGTATCATATCTCGATCCCTCAGCTCCTCTCGCCAATTTTTTCTCTCTCCATCCCTTCTTCTCTTCCTTGCTCTGTGTCTTACCCAGTGGCAGTGCCACTGTACGATCTCTCTGTTTTTCTGTTACGACGACCTATTTTTCTGTTTCACCCTTGCCTTGTTCAAATTCGAACTTCTCTCCGTTTTATCTCTGTTTTCTCTCTATCTGCTTGCTTCACCTTTCACTTACTCATTTTCTCTTGCTTAGGACATATTTCTATGCCAGCGCTCTATTCCCCGCTCTCTCTCGGGCATGTACCATTTCACTTTCTCTCCCATATGATTCCTCTATCTTCGTCTACCTCCACCTCCTTAAAATCTTTCATCTCCTTAAAGTTTTCCATATTACCCTCTGGATTTCACCATGTGTACACCTACCATTGTACCACTATATCATTATAAAATTGTATAAATATAATTTGTACTATCATCTTGTTTTGATGGGAAGTAAGTATCACCGACACTAAATTTACCGGACTACTATGGCTAAGTGAAGCGCGAAGCTTTGCACCTCTATGGTTGACTATGGCTAGGTATATTTTTGCGACCGAGATCAGTCACGGCGCTCATAGAATGCTAGTTGCAGAAACAATCTGCAGCGAACAGCCAGTCGCGGTTGGACGGCTCCCTCAGTAGTATGGTGCAAAAGCTCGACCGTGAAGCCACAAAAATATACTAAATCATCAGGGAGTGCCGGTAAATGGATTAACGAAGAAAAAGACAATCCGACGCATGGGCATGTGTATACGACCAGCGGCGAGAAACGAGAGGTCAAATCCCGATCCCTAAGGCCCGCACCACGCTGCCGACACCACGCTGCTGCCCAGCTGCCAAAGCAACGGCAAAGTCTAGGGTGAAGGAGGTCAGGCCGTGGAGGAGCGGATCCTGTCTGGTGCAGCTTTCTTTGAATCGCCCGCTGCGATCAAGAAGAATTCTGAGGATGGAGAGAAGGCGGAGTCGCGCGATTTACGGCGAGAGGAGAAGAGGAGTTCGTGGAATCCGCTCGGGTTTGTGGTTAGTGGGCGGGCTAGTACTCGGGGCCGCTGTGACTCCCAGTACTACTTAGTGACTCGAGCTCGCGCGAGCCGCCTTGACTCCTGAGGAGTCGGTGACGTTGAAATCCTTGATCACTAGTCATTATAAACCGGTGTTTTCTTCCCCTCGGACAGCTCGCACGCGGCGGCTTGTATATTTCCATCTAGATCTTCTTATTTTTATAGATCAGAGCTTTCTGTGGGACTAGACAGAAAGCTGTATATCAGCCAGTGCTCTTTACTGTCAATATGGAACCAAATGTGCAACAAACCTGGCCTTTGCGCACCATCACCATATCTCCACATACGGCAAGCAGCAGCCAGGACTTGTTGCGCGCTTGTCAATGTTCGTCCACGAAAGGCTATGGCGGTGCCACCGACGGGCGCTTATCTCCAAGTCACTCACCGCCATCACCAGCCCGAGACGCTGGTCGAATCCACGCTCATAACTGGCACTACTGCTGCTCTTCGGGACCACCAGTCATATAAACCAAGCTTTTTCTTGAGTACCGGGTGTGTCCCGCGTTCCAAGCGTCAACTAGAAACGTTCTCAAACGTCTCTCGTGTCCCTACTTCAGATCTCAGAGCCGCAATACAGTCATATACCACATCTTCAGCTCGCAAAGAATGGCCCAGTCGCATCCAGCCCCTACCCTACTCTCGTCCAATGTCATAGGAATCCATCCAGCCATGTACTCAGGGTAGGCATATGCACTGCTGCACACTAGATATTTACTAATCTAATTTAATTCCATTCCATTACTGCACCAGATTCTCCTGGGTAGACGGCGGCATCCGGACTACCGTGGCCCACGCGCGCGCCATCTGCTCATACGCGGGAGGCCTAGCCAGGATAAACAAGCGCACCATTAAGCCGGTCTTGACTGGATGGCCGTCAACGTCGGCAAATGTGCAACTGAGGCGCAACATGGAACCTAGTGAGTAGTTTGCTTCTTTTTTCGCCATCTGGTATGAAGGCCACTGTGACTAATTGCTATGATGCTATGCTACAGAGCGTAGGGCGCTCATCGTGAGTTTCGCGCGTTATCGTTACTAGCTTCCATGCAAGGCCGTTCTGACCCCCTTTTTCATGCAGATTGGAATCAACTATCCCAATAGTTCGAGGTCCGAGAAGGATCGTGTCTGCGATCGCTGTCCTGACTACGATAGCTACCGGAGGACCCACATAGACGCACAGAGGATGAGAGATCTGTTGACCAGTTAGCGCATACCCGCTCTTGATACCCCCTAATATCTTGACTAAACTGGTTGATCTTTCAAGCACAATATGGCTACGCTGAGGGCCACATCCGCGTGCTGCTCGATGATGATAACGGAGACGATTCCACGCTGCAACCAACCAAAGCCACTGTTGTATGTGCTACCGCGCCCCACGATCCAGAGAACCAGCCCGCTAAGAAAGATCGGCTGATACAGGAAGCGAGCCTCCGATGGCTAATTGAAGACGCAAGCCCTGGGGATCACTATTTTTTATATTGTAAATACCCTCCCCTCCTTGGAGTTACTGCTATACTAATGTAGGTGCTTAGTTGCGGGGCACGGCGAGTACGATGATGCCGACATGGACGAAATCGATGGCAAGGATGAAGGCAAGTCGCGTACCCTTCTTTTTTTATAAGCTCCAGGTCATGATCGTCTTTGTTGTCGCCGTAATAACAAAACAGACCACAATCGTTATGTCGACCAAGCTATCGCCAATGTCCACTACCATTTACTCACTGAGCGGCGAGCGGCACACTAACATTACTCATATCCTCAGAGCCTTTTGCAATCTGTGACCCGGTCCATGCCCGCGGGCTCTCAATTAATTGTGGGTACAAATATGCGGCGGTTCTTGGGATACTAATCGAGCTAATCGATGATTCGTAACATTAGGCCCTATTTGACGTATGTCCGATCTTTCAGCCTTCTATTCGTCCATGCTAAGAGAGCGCCATAAGTGTTGCCATTCGGGTACGGCAATCGGTAAGTCGAACACATTTTTTTGAATTTCACAATTGCTCTCTCACGCGTAACGCTTTTGTGGCAGATTCCACGAATGGGCCCGAAATGACCAAGGTATTCGCCTCGGAGTCGGATTCATATATATACACAGTCAGTTGCAGGCCCTTAAATTTCCATCCATATAGCGATTGACACGCCACAGGCCGATCCACAAACTTTCGTTGTATCTCAACATCCCCCCCGGGATCTTATTGGAGCGCCGCACTCATCTGGAGAGATCGTGGGTTCATAGTTTTAGGAGACTGCCATGGCCTGCTAACAGTGCAACGTCTTTGTCGACCAGATCACGATATCGGGGTGCCTCAACTCGAAGCTGGCATACGAGACCATGGGCGGTTGGCTCACCGATGTAAGTAACAGCTGCTCCTCGGGTTTTGTCTCCCTTCTGAAGATCTATCTGTTACCAGAGCTTTCTCAAAAGCCTACGTGCGTTCCCGCTTTCGAGTTTATCAAAATCCCTGCTAAATCGTTCCATCAGAGACGAAGCCCCAGCAGACCTGCCGTGAGATATTCTCGGGGACATCGTAAGCAACCAGTGATAGTAGAGCAAATAGTCACTGACATCTCCATGAAAGCACGCACCTTAATTATTTTGCCAAGCGTATCAACCAGCTCCAGGCGGAAAAGGTCTTCCCGCCTCAGACGATCTATGTAGGTGTATATCACTTCTGATGCAGATAGCTTTTCTGACTCCCAGACGGTTTTTAGCTCCACAGCCAACGCCCGCTCGTAAGTTTTCCGCTTGCTGGAAAAAAGACTACCGTGCTAACCAGTTGCTTATCAGGACCTCGATCGCACGTTTGTTCCTTGAAGTCGTACTTTTTCTTGCTATAATGTACCCCTACCAACTCGCACGTCGCGTCGCGATTCTCCTTCGTATTGTCAGTCACGGGCTGCTTGAAGAAGGCTACCCGCTACCACACAGCATGGTTATACCTACGCTGTACACATGTACTCCAGCTCGCTACTTAGCAATCATCCTTGCTTTTCGCTTGAGTTTGGCCAGTGGCCCGAGTGAAAACATGTCACCCAAATGGGAAACTGGACCTGCAGCGCCTTACCAGAATTTAGCGCTCACCGACAATCTCTTGTACCCCATCACCCTCCACTCTGATCTACACGCGATGTCAGTCGAAGAAGTAGACTTATTACGCCAGCAACTTTCCGAACTGAAGGAATTTTGGAGTTACGAGCACCCCTTACGCCGGGCAAGCGATCCCATCACCCTCCGCGCTGATCCACGCATGATTCCAACCGACATGCGCTTCCCACACTTGTTTCCACGACGTGAGAAGACGAATGAAAAGCCGCCGCGGCGATCTCGAGCTCGCTGGCAGCCCTATGGTGTGACAAGCGCCCCCGTTCGAAATACCGCAGCGTCTCCGGTGGCCTACGGGGGATTCGCTGACATCCACTGCGGAGATCTTATAACTGAGAGCGCCACCCCAGTAAAGGTGCGTACTCTCCATTCAGCTGCTCGGCGGGGCCCTCGTTGATGATTGAGTATGTGCGGTCAGGTCGCAGTCAAAGTAATGAGAACTGGTGTCTTGAATGCCAGTGGAGAGAAGGAGCCATTACAGAAAACTAGACGCGTGCGTATTTATCTTGTATCTTTTTTCGTACTTAGCTGCCAGCGCACTCGATGCTGAAACTATCGGTGGAAAGTAGCGTCTGCACCGCGAGTTCTCGGTGTTAGAGAAATTAGACCATCCAGGCATAACCAAGCTCTGGGGTTACAGTGACGATTTTGGGCCATTGCCTGCCATTGTTTCATCGTGGTGCCCACATGGCGATGCCCGGAGTTACCTTCGTGATAACCCAAACGCGGACCGCACAAAGATGGTGAGAAATATCCGCTAAACGCCACTGCGCAAGGCTGACTTAGTGATGCATAAAGCTTGTCGAAGTCACTGCAGCCGTTGAATATCTGCATACTTCACGACCGCCCATCGTTCACGGCGACATCAAGGCCGTGAGTTCGAAGCAACTGACCCGCACTTTGGCCTCGTAAGCTCATGTGCTCGTCTTCGCACCCTGAAGGCAAACGTCTTCATCAAAGAAAACGGCGAATGCTGCCTTGGGGACTTTGGCCTTTCGCGGTGCCTGCAGGAAGAGCCCACCGGGTTGACTTCGACCGGGGTATCGGGCACATCTAGATGGATGGCGCCCGAGCTCCTTTTCAACGAGCGAGGCGGCCTTAGAACTGTCACGAAGGCAAGCGATATATGGGCTCTTGGGTGCCTTTATCTTGAGGTATGTCCCCTGCCCTCCCCCCACGGACAGCTCTAACCTTTAGCTGCAGATAATGACCGGCGAAATCCCATGGGAAAGAGTGCCAAACAACGCCAAGGTCATCATCCTAGTGCACAAGGGCGAGACGCCTCCTCGGCCAAAAGGGGAAGTTGCGGCACGTCTACTCCACGATGATCTTTGGCGTGTCATCAGGTCTTGCTGGCGTTACGACGATCGTCGGCGTCCAGAGATTTCTACGGTTCAGGAGGACCTGCGCCATGTCCTCGAGAAGAGGCGCATGCACGCGTCGAGCCCTCCAGACCGGCGTCCTTTGAGGCTTGTGCTTTGCGCATGTCTGACTGCTGTAGCTCTTTTGCTCTACATTTATTTCGTATGAGCCCCCTTCCCCCATCAACCCCTTCACTTCCTCACGCCTGGTCACGTTCTCCCTACGCGCACACTCCTATATTCCCTGTCCCCGGTTTATGCAACTCTTGCCCTTGCCAATGTCTCCTCAATATTCACATAACTGTCTTCCTTCATTCTTCTCTTTTATTGTCTATACTTTCCATCTGCCCTCCTTACCCCCGCCCTGCCTTGACCCTCTGTACAGTACTCGCGCCTCAGTTATGCAACAAAGATCCAAACCCCGGTTATGCGAACAGCCGTATATGGCGTATTGTATAATATACGCCTGCAGCGCTGCTTGCCTCAAGTCTGATATTTTTCTGCTTTGATAAGAGAATTTTGATGTGAGCTGTAGCGTATGCACTTTGGAGTGTATAATAGCGCAGCAAAAGTTTTGTATCCTAGTGTTTTTCGGGCAAAAGTATGAGGTTGACGTCACTATGTAGTACTGGACTGGGCTGCACAGCCACTTGTACCCGGTCGGAGATTCATTTTAAGCGCGAGTTCCAACGCCAACGCCCCCGAGAAGTTGTACGCCACCACCAGCCTCCGGAACACCACAAGTATTAATCGCATTAATATCAGTGACAAGTACTCGAATATTCGATGAGTGGACTATCAGAATAGCAAGTCCCTCTGCTCAAACCAATCCCCTTCGTACTAATTAACAGAACACTTGCGCCGAACCGCGGTTCCCCAGCGAACGCCAACGCGAGGCGAACATCGCGCAAACCCGAGCTCTCCTCGATGAGCTCAATCTCAAGGAGGCAGCCAGCGCGCTCGGGCTTTCTTCCGCCGATGACGGTGCGTCTGGGAGTAAAGGGAAAGGCAAGGGGAAAGGGAAAGGGAAAGGGAAGAGGCAAGGGGGCGCGACGGCACCGAAAGCCAAGCCTGTCCAGCCGCGCGAGACTAAACCACGTATCAAGGCGGAGCTTCCCCGAAGACAGTCGTCGAGGATACATAAGGCGAGCATTCCCTTGAACGAGACGCCTGCTGAGAGGAAGAAACGCGTGGTGAGCACTCATACGCCCTTCTATTGCATCAGCCTTGGGAGTGGATTATGACGTTTTGGTGGGTTATAGGCTGAGGAGGAAGCGAGGAGGGAGAAGGAAGAGGAGGAGAGGATCGAGAACGAGCGGCTGGCAAGGGAAGCGAAGAAACCGCGGCACGGGGACCTGCCGATGAAGACTACGGGCGACGAGATGTCGGAGCGCGAGCTCGCGTCGCTGCGGACATCCCTGGAGACGCTGTGTCGGGTGAAGAACCCCCGTCGTGTTGGGAGCGAGGCTTATGAAGATGGAGATGAGGCGGAGGACGAGCGGGACGAGAAGAAGGAAGAAGTAAAGGAGGCGCTAGCGAATCTCCGTGTGGCGAGTCGGGCGAAAGTCACCAAGGATAGGATATACTCTGGGGCTTATCATCCCGACGTCGTTCGTACCCCTCTCTCTCCGTCTCCCTTTCTCGCCACCCTGACTCATCCACACATACCTCGTTCCGAAATACCTTCGCAGACGAAAGACTTGATTTTCTTTGGCGACAAGCACGGTCAGCTAGGAATATGGGACGCCCTGGCGCCGCCCGACGAAAAAGGAGATGACAACAGTGACGACGACGCAAAGTCGAAAACAGAAAATCAAGAAGGTGGGAAGTACTGGAGACTACAGCCGCATTGGCCTCCAACATCGCGAAGCTCGATATCATGCGTTAAAATGGACCCGATCGACGCTCACAGCGTACGTTCGATCCATCCTCTTGACTAATTATCGAAAGCATTCCTTATGACAGCAAACCATTTATGCTGGGTATACAGGTGTTCACGAGTTCGTACGACTGCACGCTGCGCCACATGTCGTTCACGTCGGGCCAATCGACGGAGATATTCCACCTCGATGGAATCCTCATCTCGAGCTTCGATTTTCCGTCCACGGGCAATGAAGTGTGGGTGTCCGACACGCAGGGCGGGGTAAGCCACGTCGATATGCGCGTTGATAGACGGCATAACGCGCGACGGTGGTGTCTGAACAAGAAGGACAAGATCGGGTGTGTGAGCGTCAACCCGGTGACGAACCATGTTCTGCTGACTGCGTCCAACGATCGCACGCTCAAGTGAGTGCCTCTCTTTTTCTCTACGACTGAAAGTCGTTCATGCTGGTAACAGATTGTGGGACGCGCGAAAACTGTCGCATATACCACTAAACGTCGTGACCGACGAGGACGAGGACGAGAATGCAAAACCCGCGGTCAAAGATGAGGGCGACGATGCGGGCGGCCTGAGAGAGGCGGACCACACGACGATGCTTGAGGCGATTGCAGGAGACGGAAAGACAAAAGGAAAGAAGAAGGACGCGCTGCTCCGCGCGGAGTTCGAGCACGGAATGAGCGTGACGTCGGCGTATTGGGACCCGTCGGGGCGGCGGATCGTGAGCACGTGTTATGATAACCGCCTGCGACGTACGTCTTTTTGCATTTTTTTTGCTCCCGGCGGTGCCCGACGCCGCGACGGGCGGGGGCGGGATTCGTGCGCTGATCGGCGGGCTGATTCGCCAACTGATTTGCCTCCGTAGTGTGGACCCTGGACCGCCCGACGATCGCGGCGAGCAGCCCACTGGCCACGTTCTCGCCGCGCGCCAGCGTGCGCCACAACTGCGACACGGTGCGTCCCTATCGCATTCAGTGCGGGCGGCGACGACGATCCCGACGCTGATGAGTCATCCCCCCGCTGTCGCGTGTTGTTTGGGCGCGGCGGGCACAGGGCAAGTGGGTGACCCTCTTCAGGGCGCACTGGCACCCGAATCCGGATGTTTACCCGCACTTCGTCGTGAGTCACTTTCCCTATATGGGCTAACGGGGCGCGTGGCGCGGGATCTGCTTGCCCGCCCCCTTTTCAGGCGCGCCACGCCCCCCGCCGCCCTGCGCGAAGCGTGCGGCGTGGTGCGACCCTGGCGCGACATGTGCGCCCAAGTGAGACCAATAAAACCCAAACAGGGCCCGCGCGCATCATCGGTCGGCTCTCGGAGACGGATGCTGATGGCTGCCTTGCCCGATTAGGTCGCCAACATGGACCATTCGATCAACATATACTCGCACGGAGGCGAGGCGCTTGGGCGCCTAGCGGACCCACAGAGGTGAGCGAGCCACACCTCCACGCACCGCGGTTCGAAAGGCGCTCGTCGGTCGTGCTCGGTGGCTCCGAGGAGCTCGGGCCAGCTTTTCGAATCTGCACTCTGCAGAGAAGAGAGAGACCCTTTACTTTGCCACCGATCAGTATTCGATGTCGCGATTCGCATGCTGATTTTCCACTCGGATTTTCTCTGCGTACAGGATCACAGCGGTGCAGGCCGTGGCGCTCTCGCATCCGACGAACCTGGCCCGCATCGCCTCGGGAAACGGCAGCGGGAGGTGTGTGCTGTGGGCACCAGGCGACGACCAGTCGCAATTTGTGTAATGGCTGCCAGATAGCTGCTATGCCCGCATTTGTCGATAGTGGACTGTATAAGGTTTTCCAGTAACTCGGGTCCCTTTGTACGATCGCTGTGCGATACTCGATAAGGCAGCGGGTCTGAGACACGCCTCGCTCCCGGCGCGTGGCGCACGGGCCCTGGCGAGATTTGGCTCGCTTCGAGGTGCGCTGCGAATGTGGAGCCATCGCGGGCCACGCGTGTCGCGCTGCTTGGCCCGGAGGTACATAAGAACGCACCGTCGCAGCGCCCTCTCCCACCGCCCCCCTTTCTCTCCCCCACCGCCCGCTCGACACCCGACGCCAAAAAAGCCGCAGCAGCGCCCAGCCAGTTTCCGGTCACGTGCACCTCCGCGGAGTTTGCTTACGGCCGAGTCTCGGATCCGCGCGCACCTGTCATAGTCATCCGCGGCCAAACACCGTTACGCCCCCCTGACAAACCTGCGCGCGCTTTCTGCACCCAGCGCATCCTCTCTCTCCTCCCGACCACCACCATCGTCTCCCCCTCCCGACGCCGTCGACGCCCCCCGTCCCCGTCGTCCCCCACACCCACCGCCCAGCATGGACTCGACCACCGACCTCGTCGGCGCTGCCCTCCTGCAGTCAGACATGTACCTCTACATTCGCGAGTCTCAGGCTTCGACCTGTGCCGATTCACCCTCCCCCGTCGACTACTCGTTCACCCCCTGCCCCACGCCGCCCCCATCCTGCTTCCTCGACGACCTCGATGGTTCGTACTCTCCCAGCCGCCTTTTATTCTCTGCTGACCTCTTTTCGCGCGTCTCAGAGTTTTCCCCCTTCCTCAATGACTTGCATACATTCCCAGAGAGTGAGCATTGGGGTGACCAGGACACCTTTTCCCCGAGGGGATATTCTAAAAATGAGCCTAGTCTCTTCCCCGGTGTCAAGCGGGAGCCGGAGACCATCGATCCCTCTCTCCTCCTATGCTCGCCGGACGCCGAGCACCCACTGTCATTTCATCTTCTCACCCCTGCTGTCGACCCCCTCGACAGTTATGATGATCCGGGAATGGATGACGACTGTAACGGCGCCGATCCACCCGCGTTCGTCGTCCCTTCGTGCTCTGTCGACATCGTCCGCGCGACGAGCAAACGGAAACGCGATGCGGCCGAAGAGGCAGGATCAAAAAAGGCCCTTGGGAACGGGAAAGTCTCTGTCCTCTCGCCCCCGCCCACACCCACGAATAATATCGTTGGTCTTCCACCATGCGATGACCCACCTCCCACTCGGGCACCCGCTGCGCCCACACCTGTTTCTGTTCCTCCCCCTCCCCCTGCCGGTATGACCAGCTACCACCCTCGTCGCGCTGCCGCTGCGCCACCCGCATATACCCTGCCCATCGTCGAGGACGACGAGGCGGATGCTGAAGGCGAGGACGAAGAGGATGAAGAGTACGAAGAAGAAGAGGATGACGACGACGACTACCGTCAAGGCAAGCACCCTTCGAAATTGCGCAAACCCCGTGCCCGTGCCGTGCGCAATCGCCGAGGCCGCCCACCCACGATCGTCGTTCCCTCTGCCTCTCCCATCTCCCCCAACGCCTCCCCGCAGGCCCTCATTCTTGATATCCTCAACGAGAACTTCCACGACGCGCTCGATCCCACGTCGAAACAGTACGTGTGCACGTACCAGCAGCCGCGCACGAAGAACGCCGACGGGCACATGTGCCTTAAACAGTGCAAGCGCTCGTACGACCTGTGTCGGCACGTCAAGAGCATCCACAGCCCGGCGGAAGCGCGTGACGTGTGCCAGAACAAGCTCAGCATGTCGTTCGCCTATGCCTTTGTGGCGTTCCGGCTGCGCAAGCGCAAAGAAGAGGAGTTTGCGGATCCTAGGGCGCGCGCGGAGGCGGATGTGCTAGAGGAGGAGCTGCGGCGGCCTGGGTGGAGTGCGGGCGAGCGCGGGATGGAGCTGGGGCGGTTCCCAATGCTGGTTCAGGAGCTTGCACGGTGCGCGGGCGAGTTCAGCAACCAGTGCCCGCAATGTGACCGCTCGTTCAGTCGGGAGGACGCGCTCGTGCGACACATCGTCAGGATCCATTCCGAGGACGACCAGCCCCAGGGCAGGAGAAACTCGGGCTCTGGGCAAGCGCCACGCAAGCGCTCCCGGTGCTGATCGGAGCGTTGAGTCATGTTGATTTTCGTTGTTTAGTTGAAATTTGGTTTTTCTTTTCTTTTCTATTTCTTTTGTCTTATATGTTCTCACTCTTTCTCTGCCTTGTTTCTCGCTACTATTTTCACCTCTCATCTCTTTCTCGATCTCAATTCTTTTTCTTCTTTTGGTTTTCTATTTTGTTTCTCTTTCGTTCATTTTATACATCACGAGCCGCTACGCCAGTCCATCCCATCCCCTATCCCCCATTCCCATTCCCATCCATCATCTATCACTGCATCATCGTCCCTATTTACTATTATACATCATCCCCATCCCATCCCATCCCCACTCCCACCATCTCCCATCCCCAAATAAATGATCGTTCGCTTCCCCAACTCCCCTGTACTGGTTAGATACCTCTTGTTACTCCAAGCGGACTGTATCCCACCTCCACATCCCATCCCCCATCCCACCCCCTTTTCCCCTTCTTTTCCCCATTTCTTCATTTCGTCATTTCGTCGTCGTCTGTCCATCTCAACCCCCATTATTCTTGGTCGTGGTAATCGATACTCGGATAGAACTAGTCTGCAGGCTCTCGACTGGGTTCACGTCTGCAGACTGGTTATCTCGGGTTGCCCAACTAAAAGTCAATGTACAGTAGCTGTGTATGGTATTTTGTCGAGTAGTAGCAAGATGTCCTTTGCGGTTGATTTAAATGGGCTTGTTTGAGGTTCAGGAAAGAAAATGGGTGCGCAAATAGCAGAGTTCCCGAGAGAGTGGAAATCGAATATGTTTGATTCTGATTCTTCTCCCTGAAAGCCTGATGGAACCTGAGGTGGTCGGCAGATGAGCAGAAATGAGCACCGGGAGGAGGGGGGACAGCCACCGCTAGATTGCCATACCTAGCAAAAAGGATTTGTTCCTAAAGTCCGGCAGTCACCCGAGCTGTGCTACACAAATGGATTAATTATTTCCTTTCTGCGCCGCGTGCGGCGGTGGTTGAAATCGAGATTTTCCCGCGTGGTGTTGAGTGTCAAGAGCGGGGCAATAACATACATTATGTAAGCGCCTGGTGGCTTTCCTTCACGCTTTTCGGATGCAAATGTCAAACGCGCTTCCGAATGGGTGCGGGAGGTGTGGGAAAGGAAAGATTCGAACGACGACAAGGAACGCGTGCAGGGGAGCCTCGAGGCGTCGCACGCTGTTTGCTGTGTTATATGACCTTGACCGTCCCCGTGAGCACCCACTTCTACTCTCTTCCCAAGGCATACATACTTACCTTGCGCCGACTGTAAGCGCCCATAACTTTCCGAAATTTACTCCCATCGATAAGCGCGTATCCCCGTAGCTAACACCGCGCCCCCAGAAATTCGCAAGTCCGACGCATCGTTGCCTTGCTGTCCTCGCGTCGTCTTGTTGGTCTATCTTTCACGCATACACTGAGTACTAGCTTGGTACCTGTGGCACGCGTTCGGAGTTAAGGAAATCGAGAGAAGAGGAGAACACCCACCCAAACAAACAATCTGACTCGGAGACCCACCACGCCCACATTCGCGCGTTATCTCATCACGATCGCGTTGACGACCATCATGAGCGTGCTAATTCACCGCTATTCCGGCACCTCATTTCATTTTAAGCTCTCCGCTCGCTCGGCTTTTGCTGCCCCCATGGGGTATTGGGGAGGCTTGGGGCGTCCCGCGCCGAGCGCGAGGCGCATGCATACTTCGTTTAGGCACCAGAAGGCGGCCGTGCTTTCGTCGGCTGACGCGCTTGGGGGTGCCGCTGTGGCAGGCGGCGCGCCGCTGGGCGAGAATTCTATCGTGCGGATGGTGATGTTTGGAAAACCGGTGTGTACTCGATTTCTGCTCACTCTTGTCTTGCCTTGTGCCGTCCCGTCTCGTTTTTGCCGGGCTTGGCACGATGCTCAACAGGATGTGTTCCATTGGCATAAAACTCATGCTTGCTCATTTACCCATTCTCTGGTGATTTCAATTACGAACTGTCCATGGAATGGGGATAGGGAGCCGGAAAAGGCACACTCTCTTCGCGACTAATCGCGAAGTACGACATCAATTTCTTATCTACCGGGGACCTCTTGAGGCAACACATTGTGGAGGGAACCGAAGTCGGCAAGATTGCCAAGGAAATTGTCGCTTCAGGCGGTCCGTACCAGTGTCCTAATGTTCCGGCTTCTGGCATCGCCGAGACTTAACAAGCATTTCCGTGGTCATTCTGCGAAATATGACCTTGCGCGTAGGCTTATTACCCGATGAAATAATGGTCCAAGTAATCGCCGGCAAGCTCAGCGAGCTGCAGGGTAAAGTGAGTAAGGAGCACCCTCCACCGCCTCCTTCTTTGCTTTACTGTTCATTGTCTATTGTTCTGCGCGTTCTGATTCGGGATATTGCGTTTGTCGAATCTCCCCCCTATTCTTACACCTCGTGGTCACACGCTCACAGCCTTGGATCCTCGATGGCTTTCCGCGGACGCTTGGGCAGGGCAAACTCCTCGACGAGCTCCTGAAGCAAACAGAGTCTCCACTCAGCCTTGTCGTGAATCTGGACGTGTCGGACGAGATTATTTTGAGGCGCATCACCGGTACGTGTGACTTTCGCTTGGCCCGCCTTTCTATTTTGTCTTTCTTTCCTCAAAGGAAAGGTCGAGATTGACTTTAATTCAATCGGGCCTCGGCTTTCTACTCCTATTCTCATATCTTATTACATAGATCGATGGGTCCACCTGCCCTCGGGGCGCGTGTACAACATGTCGTACAACCGGCCCAAGGTCGAGGGCCTCGACGACGTGACCGGGGAGCCGCTCGTGCAGCGTCCGGATGACAATCCCGTGAGCGTCTATTCCCTCACCCTCGATCTGCCTGGCCCCCCTCCACCCCCATCCCAATCAACACCTGACACAACCTTCCCCCCGCACTTACGCCTACTCACTCACACACACCCCACCTCCTATCTGTCCATTCTGTCCAGGAAACATTTGCCCGCCGCCTAGCCGCATTCTACACCAGCACCTCGCCGCTGCTCCAATACTATGGCTCTGCACCACCGGGGGAGCTGGGCCACCCGAAACTCGTGTCGCTCGCGGGCAGCACCTCGGATGAGATATGGCCCAGTCTGGAGAGGGTCGTGTGCGAGTTGGGCTTGGGGCTCCGCGCCGTGCCCGAGGATGTGGTACGGGAGGTGGAAAAGGAAGTCGGAGAACGGCAATTAGAGTCGGAGCCGGAAGCGCACCGAGAGGGCAACTCGAAGTCGGGTAATGAGAAGCTATGATTGGATTTGAGTAGAAACGAGCAGGCTTTGATCAGGTTCTCGGAGAGTATTGAATAGCAGCAAGTATACGCAATCGCTGCTGCGGGGAATCTTTGTTCTGAGTAGTGGGCTGAGACAGGGCCGTTGGAAATTGGAACTTGGAGGCGCATGGGCGCCTAATTGTGCAAAAAAATAGCATCACAACGTCTTTTTTATTATCACCTCTCTCCGCCGTCGTTGTGACTCATACCGGATCTATTATGACGGGCCTGGGTTTGGGATGCGTGCTCAGTGTTCACAGAACTGAGACTTAATGGATACGGGAGGGATGGGTCGATGAATCAGGAATATTGGCCTCGCAGGCGATGGCTTTCCGGCCAGAATACCCGTTATCGATGGTTTTCGAGCCCATCGAGCAGCTAATGAATCTGGGGTTATATCATCCTTATGACGAACGGGTCGGCAAGGCAGCTGGTCGGCATCAACCATCCCTCGCAGCACTGAAAACATCGCACCCCAGATACAGCAGCGTAAGTCCCAGCACTTCTAGTCAGCTCAAGTCACACCTGACTTCTCATTGTACGACAAGAACTCTCCCGCCTTGTAAAGACCCGCGAGAGCCGCTGTCAAGCCCAACGAAACACCAGCAGACCTCGCTTCCGCTGCTTTTTCTATATTTCCAAATGTCTCCTCTAGTGCCTCCAGCTGAAAGCATGATATAGGGATAAACATTCCCACAGGATAGTATGTCTCCGCAGGATGTCTGTCCATCCTGTGGAGGCGTATCGTTCTGTGCAGAGGTTCGTCCCTATGTCGCACTTTCGGTTGAAGGAGCTAAAGGAGAGGCAGCGGGAGCAGAGCATGAGGGTGGAGCGGGGTCTACTAGTGTCCCGTTAGTCTTGACGGGTTCTTGTGGTCATTTACAAGGCGGGGAGGCTGCGCTATTCACAAAAGGGCTATCCGAGGCAGCGTGCACCAGGTGTTGAGTAGCCGTGACTACCAGGCTTTAATCCAGTCAAACAAGACGCATATGATGCATATTTATCTCTATATCTAGTTATTCAGCGCGCGCTTCCTCACCTTGAGTTTCTGTGGGCACCGGCCCTACTTCATGCCCGTCAATCTCGATGATGAGAAGATCCCGAGTCGCGATAGCCCGGCCCATCTCCCACGCTGCGCTCGCTTGATCTTCGATGCACTGCATCGTGCGCATGTTCTCTTCGTATGCCTTGAAGCGGGTCGGATAAGTCGGTGAATTCGGACGGGTCGGCAGGAATCCGGGTGCGAATCTGTGGAATCCAATAAGTACAACAGCGCGGAAAAGAGAAATTAAACGAGGGCTACTTTGATCCTAGATGATTTAGGGCGAGCCTCCGAGCTCTAATCTCCTTTGCAAATGCACCGGCCATCGTAGACGTCGAGTGGCCTCGGCTTATTGCCTTCAATCGCAGTTTTTCCCTCTCTGCGTCGCCTTCGGCTTCTGACTCTTCCGGACTGGGTATGTGCGCATTTGTCGCTTCATGGACGAGCAAACTAGGATCCATTGCCAGCTCTCGCAGAGCCGAAGGATCCGATGTGTCCCCTAGTACGACTACTTTACGGCCTGGGATAGAGAACGGGGGTGGGTGGAGTACGTATCCATCAGGTAGAGTGATGGATTCTCGAGTCTTGAGGAGCTTTCCGAGGAGAGTTCGAGGGATAAGGTGACCCTGCGCAATCAGGGCTTCTTGATTACGATCGATGGGCTCAAGGTGGAGAGCGTCTGACAATGGCTCAGCGCGAGGGGGCTCCGTGAAAACATATCCCAAGCATGACACTAGTAGATAAGTCGAGGGAGATTAGGCAAAGTTGGTCGTAGAGATAAAGTTAAGCGAGCGTACCTCGATGCACTATAGGACCAGCGTCGACCGTCATTCCTTGCGCCGTCTCGAACTCTCTCCAGACACCATCGCTCGCGGACCATATGTCTCGTCCAAACGCCTCGTTCGCGTGCATTTCTCCGGGAGTGCAGGGGTATGGCGTATCGCCTGGACGGAGGAGCTCGTGAACTGCGTATTTCCCAGCTAGAGTAGCTTGTGTAATCTGTAGCGTAGTTCGAACGAGTCTGCGAAGACCTGACGGGCCGTACAGCTCCATGCGCAGCTACGTTATGGTTTGTCAGTTTAAACAGGCAGGGGTAGAGTGCGCTGTAACACGAACGCGGTTCATTTCGGCTTCTGGCTGAGGCGAGCCTCCGTACATCGCGCTCGCCAAGAGGGGAACAATCCCCATGCAGTGGTCAACTATCGTGAGAGGTTCTAGTCACATCGGATTGCGGCACGCGAGTCAAAGAGCTGCCTACCATGAAGATGCGTGATGAATATCTTGTTCAACCGCCCTAGCCGGAGCCTGGCCCTTTGCATCTGCATTTGAGTTCCCTCTGCACAATCGACCACTGAAAATAGGTGCCTCTCCTCGTACTTAGCATGTTGAATATTGAAGCAAGCTGCGGCCTAGAGCAATGCACGCACACCATAAAGTCCCATCTAGGCTGAGGCACGCCGAAGAGCAAGCGCGTGCGAGAGTTGGCCCTCCACCCGAGGACGTCCCCAAGAACGTCATTGACATGAACTTTGGCATAACGCTGCAGCGGATATTTCAGGCAATGCCACCTAAGATTTCGGGCGTGAAGCTTTGAACTTCTTGAACTTGGAGGGTTGCGGTTGCGGCGTTGCGCCCAACCGCGCGATCTACCGCAGCGAGATGACCCGAAGGCAAAGCCTTCACCGGATGCAAACACACTCAACACCAGGACTCCAAACCGCGCAGGCTCAACTCTCAATCTTCCAGGGCTCAGCACAAACTTTTTGAGCACGTCAGACGCCTCTTTGCGAAAAAGACATTGATAATAAAAAGGAATCGACCAGGATGGGACTCGAACCCACAATCTGATCCCATGGGCAGGGTTGGAGCCCCGTCAGGGGCGCCAACCCTGCCCACAGGATCCCTGCTCAAGCTTTCAACCATCTTTTGTGGCACAGCCACCGCCTCCGGCTGGCATGTGATCACTGTGCACAGCCGCACAAACCCTCTCGAGCCATAGGCTCGGGACCTGTCCCTCCAGCTCCTCCGGGCCACAGGCCCAGAATACCCGCAGGCCTGGAATACCCGCTCCATTAGCACAGCAAACTCTTTCAAGCCACAGGCTCAAAATTTTGTCTTGGTTTATCCGAATTGCTCAACAGCTAGGCCTGAATGCTTCATGACGCTGCTTCCTGCCTGCCCTCCCTGGCCAGCAAATTCTCCCGAGCTGCAGGCTCCCAGTGCTTATCACTCAATTGCTAGCGAATGGCACAATCGCCCTGCCTGCCCTGCCACACTTTTGCTTGGAACACCTCCAATGAGCAATACCGTTGGCGTCAATCGGCAATTGACATCAGATAGGCAATATCGCAATCTACATTGCACACCTCCACTTTCAGATGCTTGCATACTCACACCAGAATTCAGAGCAACAAGCTTGCAAGGCCACTTGCAGCCTCAAAATCCCCCATATGTCTGAAGAACTCGTCAACAACCAACTTGAACACGCCATGGCAAGTACCTAATTACCCATGCGCTCCCATATTAATCCATGCTATCATCATACCCAGATCGCACGCATTACCCTCCTCATTTATCTCACATCGCGTGCACGCGTCGACCCAGCCTTACATGGTGTCTATACCATCCATCGCGATCCTCCTGGTCTTTATGACCTGGGCACTCGCCCCCATTACACCAATCCTCTCCAACACTACACCCGCTAGAACACCCACGTTGCACGTAATGGAGGTCACCACTGTGAAATGCCATCTGCAGATGATCTATGCTCTCATCTCACCAATCCCCTCCTCAACTACATCCACCACCACAACAACCATGCGCATGACAGCCACGACGACAATCAAATGCCGGAGCTAGTGGCTTTAGACGAGTCAGACTCTGATTAGATGGGGAATCATCCCATGCATACAGGGACAAGTGCTTAGGGCAATAGGCGTAGCTCGCTGTAGTGTCATGTCACATCACTCTGTGCTGTCCATCATGTTGCTCAAAGTGTGCCATCATCGTCTAGCGTCTTCGCACCAGTATACTTTAATCACAACAGATGCGCCTCCCCTGCCTCACCCACATTTCAAGTAATCTCAACAAGATCAGATTTATACAAGGCATCGTTTGCTGTATACTATATTGTACATGAGCAGATGCACCTTGTCACTCGCTCCATCTGCCCGATGATTCCCCGTCAGACTCACAGTCAGAAGAGTCAAAGTCTAACAGCCCCGGCATTTCGTCGTCATCATCATTACTATGGTGCATCGTTTGGTTGTTGTGGTGCTCGGGAGAACGAGGAATGGTGACCAGACTCCAAAGACCAAGAGGATTTCGGTGAAGACTGTGTGGGCTTGAGATTGTGCCCTCGCGCACTGAAAGACCAATGCTGACCAGCACAATCAGCATGCGCAGGACCTGAGTGATGTTGACCGTATGAAGTTATAAACAAGGTGTGCTAGTCCATATGTAGGTTGGTATACACTCACATTGTCTTCATCAAAGTTGGTGAGTTCTACAGACATATATTGGATTGATGATTAGAGCTGTGAGCGCTTTGTTAGCCTGTTGCTCTGACCTCAAGTTTAAGTATTCAGGCGCGCCTACAACGGCATAATGCAAAACATCAGAGAGTCTAGGTGCGTATCACTGCATATCAGGCCAGAAGGCCTGAATGACCCATAGGCATGTCCGACCTCAATTGACTTCCACAGCTGAGTATTGTCCTTTCTAGGCATCCCAAACCAAGATCCCCAGACCTGCCGGGTGGTCGTCGGTGATACAGATGAACCATGCAAAATCATCCTGGAGGTTAGTCCGATGATAGAGAATGGCCAAGACTTCTTTTGTGACATGAACCCAGGGGTTGTGTCTTTAGCGGAGCAGGTCGCCACTGGCTCTGCCCAACTGGGGGCTTATGTCTTATGGCGGTGTAGCAAGGTCAAGTCTCCATGGATTCTATGCGAGCATCGAAATTATGAAAGCTGGTGAAAAGGAGTACAATAAAGAAAGTAGCAGACATAAGAGCACATGGTAGACTGTTGGAGAGTGCGCAGAAGATTACACGGGGGAAAAAGATGGACAAAGACAAAGTTGAAAGAATAGAAAAGCAGGAAAAAGCTCATAGCCTCTGAGATCCAGTGGAGCCGCAGGAGAAGAAGACTGAGGAGATGGAGAGGATGCTTGAGCCTTGGGTATTGGATCGTTGGAAAATAGAGGGGTGGTTGAGAGATGGAAAGAAACAACGAGCAAAAGAAAGGAAGAGTACAGGCTGTCCAGCTACATGCGCCCAGATCACCCTTGAGGAGTCTTCGAGGCAAGGCCAAGGTAATGAAGTATTTCCTCTTTGGACCAGCCCCGGGATGCAAGTCCATCCATGGTAGTCAACATTTCTGCCTTCTTCATCAATGAACGATGCTTGGCTTCTGCGCATGCGAGCTTGGTTTCTGCCATAGATTTCTCATGTTGGTACTTCGTAGCCAGGAATTGTCCCGCTTTGGCCAGGAGCAGATCGAGAGCCGGTTTACTGAGTGTCTGTTTGACAACTTTTCCAGGCTGAGGTGCTGGCGCATTGGAAGGTCCATGGTTCGGTGCAGGGGTGATGGTGGGAACGGTTGCCGGATCGAACTGGGCTTCAGGGGTTGGCATGCCAAGATTAGCCAGGGCAGGATCGAGCGCAAAAGGGGGGATTTCAGAGGATACGCCAGAGTAGTGATAGGAGGTGGAGGGTGCCGCCTGGCAATCAAGGGATGGAGTCTGGAAGGAGCGCGAGGGGCGTACGATGTTGGCTTGGGAAGGACGGATTGAAGCTTGGCCATTAGACAAAGGTGGAGGCATCTCCTGAATCTCCTCATCCGAATAGACCATCTCAATTCCTCCCTCATCCTCAGATTCCTCCTCATCCACTGGCATATAGTCATCACCTGACCCTTTGCCGTCGGACAAGTCTTGGTGGTCTTGGGAAGCTGCGATACGTTGCGCCTTCGCCTTGCCTTTTGCGCCACGAGGTAGAGACTGATGTGTCTTGCCCTTTGCCGAGATACCGCCATTTGCAGTTGGCTGAAATACAAACTTGGTTTAGATGACACCAAAGCAAAGCTAGGGCCTCACGTTTGACTGCTTAGCATGCTTGACTAGAGTGGCACCCTTGCCTTTTGCACCCCTCTTGGTGCCCATTGCCATAGTAGAGAGATTTCTGTTGTTGGACGACATGGCTACCTGTGTGTATGTGGTCGATTGGTGATCAGCCCTCTCAGACTTGCACCCCAAGTCATTGTGTTGCTTGAGAAAGAAGTACCACAGATAGCTTAACAAAATTGGAGGGTGGGGTGCTGGGTGTTGCTGGGTGTTGAGCACAGACTGTGTGGTGGTGGGCGTTCTGAAGGCCTGTGCTCATCATCAAAATTCAAATCACAATTATTTTGCACCCACATCGCCACATCATGGTCTCCTGCATCCAAGGCATAATCTTGTCCCAATAACCACCCTGCCAACACAAAATGTGCCCCACACTTGTTATCCTAGGGCATGCAGATGGGCTTCATGAGATCCTGGCTGACTTCTCCAGTTCACGAAAGGGTGGCTCACTTGAGGGGTCAAGTTAGCCACTCCTCCGGGGCAACTGTAGTCATCTTCTCAGGTCTCTACCCTCTCACTTTGTCCCAAGGGGCAATGGAGCTCCTTGGAAATCTCTGGGCTGGCCTTGTACAATCTTCTTTGGTTCTTTGATTTTGCTAGTACAAAGTTGTATATGGCTAATTCAAGGGGCTCCTTTGTCCAACTGGACCTTCTAGGTCTCCTTGGCTGAGCTGGAATTACTCCGACATTGGCTGGCGGAAAATTCACTGATCTTGGGCCTTTCAATTTCATTTGGGAACTGGTCCATGTCATTGGTTGCCAAGTCGCAGGCCTCTCTGATGGCCAAGGCTCCATGCTCGTCCCCCTCCAATCTCCAATTCATTGCAAGGGCTTGGCTGTGGCAGTAATTTTGGTCTTTCTCAGAGCCGGGTATTGGCCAAAATAATCCTCCTCAGGCAGAGACATTTCCACCAGGGGCTTTATCTGTGGCCAATCGTAAGCCTGTATTCTGTCATTGCGTGCTCCAGCTTGCAATGGCGCAAGGTTCAGGCCCAGATATTAAAGGACGCCCACGGGTAGCTGCATTCCATCATCTCCTACCATGCCTCTTCCCCTCAGTCGACCTCCCGAAGTTCCTCATGCCACTGCTGCATTGCAGCAACAGCAGCAGGCGGAGGTATTGCAAGGATATAATATTTGTGTTGAATATAACTTGATTACTCGCTAACTAGCTATCTGGCTTACTGGTTATACTTGAAAGTATTTGAGAGATGAGAGGAGTGGTTGAGGAGTGTGGATTGTGAGGATGAAAGGATGATTGGAATGCTCAGAAAACTTCCTCCTTTTATACTGTTCAGAGGTGGTCTGTGCACTGTCTATGTACATGTGTGTATAGCAAGATACGCTCTAAGTGGATTTGATGACTATGTACTCTGAAACTATTTCTGTCCTATGTGTTTCTATTCTTAGCTCATGCTATATTTATCTACTCTATTTCCTTCCTACTTTCTCCGCTACTCAATTGTATAGCATTGCACAGCTTCACAGCTTCGCACAGCTCAGCACAGCTTTGCACTGCTTAGCACTGGTTTGCACAGCATTAACTTACCAATCTGCACAGCATTGATCACTG